>JAGXJF010001452.1:0-255526 GCA_019208055.1 Stipa capillata
AAGGTTCCTGAATACACTCGATTTTTTGATTTTTACAGTGTTTAATCAATCTACAGAAATAGAGAGAGAAATAGATAGTCGAATAATTTATTTGATAATTTTAAAAATAATTAAATTATAGAATATAAATTTAACAAAAGATATCATTAAATATAGAAAGATGATACATCTTTTACGTATCAGTTTTGTAGCGGTGGAATCGAGTGTCGGTGCTTCCACTCGATGTGAAGGGGATGACTTCACGGATCTGCACAACATGTTACGGTTGTACTCTTCATGCACACCAAAGAATTTTTTCACATCTCTTACAAATACAAAACAATAACTTCTTTAAACTACGCATATTTTTGCCAAATTATCATGACACTACGCTTTGTAGTAGTTTCACAAATTACACTTCTTTTAGGCTCCTGTTTCGAAAACCACAATCTTTAGGACGTGACAGGCGTGGTCAGCTCATCAACGGCACGATTTGATCTTATCGCACTTACAGTTTCCCGTTTGACGGGTGGGCCACAATTATCAGTCTTTATGGCCTGTTTGGTTGGGCTGTGGCTGTTGGTAAAGCTGCTGTTGGCTGGCTGTCTAGAAAAGCTGATGTGGCTGTGGGAAAGTGAACATATGACTTTTGGTTGATCCAAACCATATACAGCTTTTTGAAAATTGAGCATTGAAGCTTCAGCACATTGTAAAAAGCTGGCAGAAGGCAGCTTTTTCAAACAGCTGAATTTGCACTGCAAAGCCCACAGCTACCACTGGCAAAAGCTGTTGAAAAGCTGACCATTTGGTTGGGCTGCAGCTTTTTCCAGTGAAAAGCTGCCGAAAAGCCCAACCAAACACCCCCTTAGTTATGTGGTTTCATTTTCCCGTTTGATGGGTGGGCCACAACTATCAGTCTCTAGTTGTGTGGTTTCATGAAACAATAATTAAAAAGTACTGCCGTGTTTTTAAAGCTCGGAGGAGCATGTGAGCACAAAATTCAATCGATGTTCTTTTTTATCTTTCTTACCGTGCAAATATTATGACCATAGTTTGTGTAACATTTTAACATGTTCTAGCATTACGAATGTTTTGCAATTTTCCTAAGATGCATGTGTATGGAACGTCCTACGAAGGAAAAGTTGGGTCATGCCCTTGGAAAATGGGTTAATCGATGATATGCCCCGTTTTTCAGAGGCCTTTGATTATATGCCCCGTTGTTCCTTGCAATTGATTAAAAGCCCCGTTATTCGCTGGTATCTGGATCATATGCCCCATCTGAACTAATTAGGGTACTTTGCTTGCTGACCGGGCACTTAACCTACTGACTAGGATCTGCTGACTAGGACTCCCGTTTTGCTCCCCTTTTTGCCCCTTTGCTCACGGGTGACTTGCGTCCCGAGCAGAACTGAGGAGCGGCCATGTCCACTGCCCAGCACCGAGCAGCCGCCTCCGCTGCCCAGCACTGAGCGGTGTGCACAGAAGAGGAGAACAGCAGCTGGCCAGCGGCAGTCCAGGTGAGGAGCAGTTTAGGTGCTGGCCGGTCGGCGTCTTTCCCCAACAGCAAAGCCCGGCGGTGTGCAGCTGAGAAGGCGCCATGGTCTGAGACGAGTGGCGGCGGATAGGCCAACTGGCGGCGAGCACGGTGTCTGGGTACGTCTCCCCTCTCTTCTTGGCTATTTGTGTGCTGCCCCTTCAACCCTAGCTTCTCGATTTCGTTGCCAATGCGAACCCTAGTTCCTGATTTGGTTGACATTGCATTCGATTTTGTTGCCAATGCCAACTGTAGTTCCTGATTTGGTGATGGATGGGACCTCAGCAGTGACGGATGCTCCCGCTGCCGATGTTGGTTCAGCTGAGTGAGTATATGCATCCCCTCTCCCTCCCCTCATACTCATAACCGGGACTAGCTGCCCTTGCATGGAACTTATAAATATGTTTGCCCTGACGGTTAGGCCACCAATGGAGAGTATTTTCACTGTAATTGTTAGAGTTCTTGGGTTTACTGCAAAGCTTGATGATGGCCGGGAATTAGTTGTAAATCGGCAGGATGTTCAGTGGGAGTTGAACCTGATGGGATTGACTGTCGAAAAGTTGGTAGAACAGCTGGGACAGAGGATTTCTTGGGGTTCATGCCAGGAGGTTCATTTGCTGTGTCATGATAGCAACACTGGAGAGGTTGAGAGGATCCATCACTGTATGGAGTTGATGATGGCATTTCAGGCTTGCTGGGATTCTAAAGTTGTATTTCTGTTAGCGGATGTGGTAGATATTGGCAAGAAATCCTTTATGTCATGTGCTAGTGCTCATATTGAGTCTTTCAAGAAATCTCGTATTACAAATGTCCAGGCTACAGAAGATACTCAATCATGCAATGCAGTGGACAACGTTAACTTGTCAGCTTTAGAAATCGTGAAATCTCGTGTTACAAATGTCCAGGCTATAGAACCTACTGAATCATGCATTTCAGTGGACAATGTTAACTTGTCAGCTTTAGAAATCGTGCAATCAAATCCCTCTAGTGTGTCTACCATAGGAGCTGCGATGTGTGATGTGTTTGTGAGCAATGATAGATGTGTCATCCGTCGAGGAAGCAGTCATTCCCGGAGAAGCACCACAAATCTTACAAACAATGTGTCACAATTGCAGGAGACTAGCTTTGGCTATTTCCGGAGAAGCACCACAGCCGTCAGGAACAAGTGTCAATTCTCCAGGAAAAACAGTTGAGAGCTCAAAGACAAGACCTGCCAAGAAGTTGACTCCTAAGAAGAAAAAGAAGACCTGATTTACTTGTGTTTATAAGCTTTCATGGAATGCTGTTAGATGAACTATATTGAAGTCTGAACTGTTCTGGACTAGTGTGAAGTCTGTACTATTTAAGCTTTGTCTAGAGTTGCTTTTGTGAACTGCTGTGAGCAGCTTTTGTGGGGTTTGATTCAAGTGCATGTGCTGTAGACTTGCATTTTAGAACTGATCTGAAAACCATGTGCCCTTCTCAGCTATTGTGGAGTCACTGCTTTTGTGAACTGCTTATGTGCCCTTTTTGCAATTTCAATGTATGTGCTGCCATGTGTGAGTGCTCCCCAAATATGACCATACCATTGCTTAAATTTAGTTTGAATCACAGACACATATATTTGAGCAGCACATACAATTACTGATTCCTGAAAATTCCTGCACAGGTAAATTTTGTCCTATTGCTCCATTCCAATGAAAACATAGATAATATGCCAGCAGCACATACACAGGAGCAGCCTATTTCCAACAATCTTTGCCTAGATTCCTGATTTCAGTTTGCCCAGATTCCTGAGTCCAGTTTGAATCACAGACACATATATTTGAGCAGCACATACAATTACTGATTCCTGAAAATTCCTGCACAGGCATACACAGGAGCAGCACATACACAGGAGGAGATAATTGTGCATATTTCAATCACAGACATTCACACAAGAGCACACGAAGGCCGATAATTGCAATCTCATACAAATGCACAAGTGCCAACTGCCACAAAATCTTTTTCCATTCCAGTCTTCAAACATAAACCATACAAGCGAACATATTGCTCCAACAAAAGCAAGTGGCAGGAGACATTGCTCCATTCCAGTCTTCAAACATCAACCATACAAGCCATCACTACTTGACTAGTAGTACTAAGAGGATCAAAACTACGAGAAAAATAATTACAAAATTCACTAATAGCATAAATTCCACGGTCCTGCCCAACTTGTGCAATCTTCCATTAATTCCAGCCACTTCTACCCTCATCGCCTCAATTGTAGGCCGATTTGTTATTAATTCCATACTCACTGCCGCAGCGTGCCCACCTTCATCTAGTAAGCCTAGCTCTGCAACGAATTGCCTATACTGCTCTAGCCACATGAAAAATGAGCAATCCTTCGGCATCTGTAAGGGCAAAAGGTACAATTGATCACTCAGGAAGCATTAGAGCAAGCACAATTAACCAAAGCATTACAGCATGCACAATGAGACATCGAGAACCAACGCATTAGAGCAAACACAACCAACCTTCTTTCCCTTCTCATTTCTTGGGCACTTGATGAAAAATTTCCCTGGATTGTCTGTCGTACACGACTGTAGGAGGCGCAGCTGCTCTCAGCCGCAAGTAGGGCAGTCCATAAGCAGGATCCCCTTGATCCGATTGATGCCGGGGTTGTACATGGAGCTACCCTGCGACATCTTCACAATTGCTGGCTAACCCTGCATACGGGTCGGTTCAAAGAGACAAAGTTCAAAAAAATTTAACCAAATGCTTCATTGGAACTCCATCAATTTGGAGGGTGGAACATGTTCTTCAGTCTCCATGTTCTTTGAATCACAGTGAGTTAACCTAAATTGGGCATGTTTCCTCTACGAATCAAGAAGATGAGGAGAATTAGGGTTTCAACAGTGGACGACTCGATCAATTTCCTCAAATTACAACGCCAAACTAAACGATTGGACGGGGGAGAGAGCTTACCTCGCCGCTGTGCTGGTCGCCTCGCTGCTGTGGTGGTTGCCGTTCGGGTCGCCGCCGCTTCGGGCTACTTCGGGTCGCCGCCGCTTCCCTACTCTGGTTGTCGCCTAGCCGCTCGGGTTGCCGCCGCTTCAGGTGACCACTGCTTCGGGTTGCCGCTGCTTCCCTGCTATGGTCGTCGCCTGGCCGCTCAGGTCACCGCCACTTCGGGTCACCGCTGCTTTGAGTCGCCGCCGCTTCCCTGCTTTGGTCGACTCCTTGCTGCTCTGCTCACCTCCTCACCACTCGGGTCGCCGCCTCAACGCTCGGGTAGCCATCGCTTCCCTCCTCTATCCACCACCGAGCCACTCTTCTCGCCGCCGCCGAGCTGCTAGACCAGTCGCCCTCTTCTCCTCAAATCTGCTCGGGACTCAAGTCACCCGTGAGCAAAGGGGCAAAAAGGGGAGCAAAACGGGAGTCCTAGTCAGCAGATCCTAGTCAGCAGGTTAAGTGCCCGGTCAGCAAGCAAAGTACCCTAATTAGTTCGAATGGGACATATGATCCAGATACCAGCGAATAACGGGGCTTTTAATCAATTGCAAGAAACAACGGGACATATAATCAAAGGCCTCTAGAAAACAAGGCATATCATCGATTAACCCTTGGAAAATCTAACACGAGACCGGTAGTCTTATCACATGACTAGTCACGCACCATCGGATTGGGAGGAGGGGAGAGGAAAAATGGCGGAAATGGCGCCGCAACCGGCGTCAACGCCAGAACTGGCCGGCGGACGGCAGCAATGCCAAAAGTGACCGCGCGACGGTCGGGACAGGCGCCGCGTGTCGCCGGTCGCGCTCGCCGGCCGCGACGCATGCCGGTCGTGCTCGCCGGCCGCGACGCACGCGTGTCGCGCTCGCCGGCCACGACGCTCGGCCTGTCACCGGTGAGGGCCTGTTTGGAAGCCCGGTATTGGGCCAAATACCTCTGTAATTTACAGCCCACGAAAAAAAACGATAGGGCCGAAAAACACTGTTTGGATGCCCGGTATTGGGCCGGCCCATTTTCGTCGGTTTCGCATTTACACCCGGAAAATTACTCAGGCCTCCAGCGGTCCGTTTTTTATTCCGACAGATATCGGGCTCGGGCGAGCGAGGAAGGCGACGCCGCCGCCGCAGCGCAGCACCCGCTCACCTCTCCCGCTCGCCTTCCTCTGCGCCGCCCTCCCCCGCCAGATCCCGCCCCCTTGCACCGTCCTCTCCCGGTCCTGCTCCGCCTCCCGCCGCTCGCCCGCCCTCTCCCGGTCAGTTCCGCTTCCCGCCGCCGTCCCGCCCTCTCCCGAGCCGCCAAGCACCCGGCCGCGGGCCATCCAGATCCAGCTCTCCCGAGCTCCGCCTCCCGCCCTCTCCCGGTCCAGCTCCGCCTCTGCGTCGTCGAGCCGCCACGGTTGCCGGTGTCCCCCGAGCCGCCAAGGCCCCGCCGCGTCCTCCCCGGCTCCCCCGAAGCTCCGCCTCCCGCCCTCTCCCGGTCCAGCGCCGAGCCGCGTCCTCCTCGGTCCAGCCCCGACCCGTCGCCCTCCCAGCCGTGGACGGCGTCCACGCTGCCATCGACCGACAGGTCAGTGCCTGCTCACAAAGATGCATCCAAGAACCAGCTCACAAAGATGCCATATAGGCCGGCCATCGACTGTGTATCATCATCACCTCTTCGCCTTCTGGAGTAATTTTTACTTTTGATTTTAGTAGAGTTCGATGTGTTTGGTGAGTGAGATAGTTGAGTCGTTTTGCTGAGATCACGCACATTTCAGTGTATCAATAGTTAATTGATTTGGCACACCTTGCAGCTATTATCTATTCTTCAGTTCTGTAGTGCTAATTTTCTCATGTCCTGCATGACTAGTTGAGATCATGGTTCATCGTTTCAATGGAAGTGCTGATTCTTCAGTTCTGTAGTGCTAATATTACAGTCATTTCAATGGAAGTTTTGATTATGCGCTGGGTTCTGCTAAGGCGTGAGAACCTTAGAAATTTACAAGGGTTTTTTTCTTATCCAAACAACCAACAAAATTACCCTTGTATTTGAGGGTTTTTTTAGAGCCTTGTAAAATACCTTTGTAAACTGTTTACGAGGGTATAAATTTACAAGGTTGCCAAACAGGGCCTGAGGCTATCGCAGCCGCGGCGCTGCTCCTGCCTCCGCCGCGCGCACCGTCCTCCGCCGCGCGCACCGTCCTCCGCCGCGTGCGCACGTGCTCCGCTGTTGCTCCCCGCCCCGCGCGCGCGCCCTCCGCCGCACGCACCGTCCTCCGCGCCGCCCTCCCCCAGCCTCTGTGCCGTCCTCCGCGTCGCCGGTGCACCATGCCAACCGTCGCGGCCGCTCAACGCGACCGGTGAGCGTCGCGGCCAGCGAGCGCGACCGGCGAGCGTGACTGGCGACACGCGGCACCTGTCCCGGCCGTCGCAGTGCCACTTTTGGCATTGCCGCCGTCCGCCGGCCAGTTCTGGCGTTGACGCCGGTCGCGGCGCCATTTCCGCCATTTTTCCGAGGGGAGAAGAAAGAAAAAGGGAAGGAAGAAGGAGGGTATGGCTGTCTGGCGTTGACAGTAAACTCGATGGTGACATCTTCGAAGGTTCACTAGCGACGGACGGATAATATCGATGACCCCAGGGTTTTAGAGCAGAGTAATCGGGGAGCTGGCATCCTTCCTCGACGTCGGCCGTCGGTGACGGTGGGCGGCGGCAGGAGGAGGTCGACGGCAGAGCAGGAGGAGCAATGGGTTGAGCGGATCTACATCTATAGCGGCAAATTGAGAGGAGGAGAAACTGAAGGAGGAAGAGGATAGAGAGAGAGGTGAGAAGGGGTGAGAAGGGGGAAAAGAGGTGGCCGGAGAAGGAATAGCTGTCGGGGGAGCCGGAGGAGGGCGATGCGGTGGTCGCCGGATAAGCGTGAGTGCGAACGGTCGCTCTCCAGTGGTGTCCTTGGATAAAACGTTCCGTCTTGATTTGCCGCATTTTGGCAAACTAATTTTATATAGTCCCTCTGACCTTTGACCTGCCGTTGATCCAACAACAGAGCTCAGCATCCTTTTCCTCTGCCACTCCCGACGAGTTCATCCAACCCTCTCCGCCGGACACCCATCCACGCCTCCATTCACCGAGTGAACGCCACGTCGAAGGGATGCTCCTCTCATAGTCGTCGTCGTCCGACCTCCTCCTCCGCTCTGCTGGACTGGCGCGGAGTGGAAATCCATCCGGACCTGTATTGATTTACTGTTGGTGACGAACCCTAACTTGCTTGGATTGTCCCCGAGAGTTTTGATCTGGTCTTTTCTTTGCTGCGAGCAATCTAATACAAATACTTCTTTCTCTCCAATCCATTCAAATCTGTTCCGGATTTCTTTGCTACTTGGTGGAGCGCTAATAGCAGTGAGTTTATTTTCCAAACAATTTGGGGGTTCAATTCAACTGAACCCCCGTGCCCCTCCTTAGTTCCGCTCCTGGTGCGATCGGAGGCCAAAGCTGCCATCGTTGTGCGGGTTGGCCCCTCGATTTCGCTCCCGGTGCTGAAATTTCTATTCATTTCCGGGTTTTGTTTTCTGTATGGTCTTTGGTATTTTCTTGAGAAGTTTAGTTCTTGGTCAGCCAAGTAGAGATATTTTTGATCTGGTAATTTTGGGAATTTCTTCCAAAGAGATGGTAAAAAGCTTTAAAAATTCGCACGTTTATAAGTTGTAATTTCGTGCTTTTCTTCAAGATACGTCTATTTATGGAAAGATGCAAAATTCATGTGAGCTGTTGCTTAGTTTATGGTATTTTCTGCAAGTCGATCAACAACCCACTCTAACCTGCGTTAGTTCTTGGAAATTATTATCACATACTACTTCGAGTAAATTAGCACATAGTGTAGTACCAATTCGTGCAAAAAGTCATTAATTGCTATCCAGTGCTAATATGGTGTTTTGTTTCTTGTCATGTGTTACTGTAAACAGGTCGCACATGGAAACTGCACAAGTAATGTGGGTCTATTAGGATTCTCTGAGACAGCAACATGCCCTACATCCCAGAGGAAGTGGTGGAGCAAATCCTTGTCTCTGTAACGTCACACCATGACCGTAATGCCGCATCGCTAGTGTGCCGGGCATGGTACCGCATCGAGCGCCTCACTCTCCAATCAGTGTTCGTATGCAACTGTTATGCAGTGCGCCCAGAGCATGTAAACGAGCGTTTCCCCTGCCTACACGCACTAAGAGTGAAGGGCAAACCACACTTTGCTGCCTTCAACCTTGTCCCGGCGGGTTGGGGTGCCACAGCGGAGCCATGGGTGGATGCATGCGCCCGTGCATGCCCTGGCCTTGAGGAGCTCTGACTGAAGCGGATGGTTGTCACTGACGATTGCCTCAAGCAGCTTGCTCGCTCGTTCGCCAATTTGAAGTCACTTGTCCTTGTTAGCTGTGAGGGGTTCAGCACTGATGGGCTTGCTGCTATTGCCACCAATTGCAGGTGACGATTCTACAAGCTTGGAGATTTTTAAGTTATAATAATATTATTACTCAATGTGCATGTCTCCCATTAGATATTGAATGTACCAGGGATTGTTTTAGTTCATCCAGCATGGCCATTTTAATCAACTACAGTTCATATTCAGTTTAGTGTTAGGTTTCAATCTTCTTGCTGTTCAGTTTATGGTGCTGCTCTACATTTTATACCAGATCATGGAAGCTTGATTATCCTTATACAGTTGGTTGGATCTTGGTATCAGAATATACCTGTTATGTGTTTATAATGGAAACCCAGAAACTGTCAAAACAATGCAAAATATCCTACAGAAAAGTATTGATAAGTTCTCGGCAGTGGATTCTCTTGTATGTTTGATTACTAGGATTTCCATGAGTCATGATTCGAGATCATCATTGAGAGCATTTTTAATTTCTTAAAGTACAGTCTTATTCACACGATCCTTTTTGAAGCATGTTTCTGCTGGCCCAAGATCATAATTGGGCAGTGATCCACTATTCCAGTGATTTCGCCATTTTTCTTATATAATCTGCATGACTGCATGCATACATTTCAGAATGTTTTATGGAAACAAGACAGAAAAACATTTTGTCAGTGCTGCATTTATATAACTGAAATACCTGAGGGTTCTTTCACCAGTTACTTTAGATGATATATGTGGACTATAAATGTTGCATATAACAATGTGGAATTACCAAAATGTTGAGAAAATGAGGGAACCACTAATGCTAGTTATATCATATTATTGCAATTTAAAGGAGGATTGGAAATACTTTGGGGTATCTATACTTATACTCCCTCCGTTTCACTATATTTGTCCTTGGCCTCGGAATAATCTGTTTCAAAATATTTGTCATTAAGGATATCAAGAGTGTAGTTATTGCAATATTTCCACTTTATACACCTATTTAAATGCTTTGGGAATAGTAAATGATTGTAGTATTCGTTTAAGAGGGATATACATGATCATTTTTCATTAACTTTTTCTTAGATTTAGTGCTATCTTGATCTGTGCGCATGGTGGGTTGAGGACAGGTATAGTGAAACAGAGGAAATACCTATTATTACAAAAACACCAGTTTCAAAATATGCTTGGTGGATCCAAAGCATCTGGACCCTCCATCTATATAATCGAAATGCTCACATTTGAAGTTGGATCAATGGCCTAGCTTAAACATGGTCCTGCCAACTCTAAATTTGGTAAGTAATGGTAATTATTCCATATTATAGCCCATAACCGCCGTATCCTTTTATTTGTTCTATATTTTTGTAATTTTGAAACTCACCTCAAAATCATTTTGTATTTGCATAATTTGATCTCGATGAGATGTGGATTCCACATGCCCACCGACTAGTATTGCATAAATCTAGGGAATGTCACCAATAGCAACGGTACTTAAAGACCTTGAACAAAAGTAACGCTTCCAAAGTCAATGGTAAAGTACTTAAGGCATTTAAACAATGTTTCATCTTTTGTCATTAGAAATTACAACATTTAAACAATGTTTCATCTTTTGTCATTAGCAATTACAGCTCCTGGTGCATTTACAGTCTCATTAAAAAAATTTCTCTAATTTATTCATAAGCATCGTTTCCTTAGACCCTTCCCAGTGCTCCACGGTGTATAGGTGCTAAGAATGCCACATAGGCGAAAAACTGACGTGGCAAAGCAATTAAGGAGGAAAGAGAGCATTTTGATGATCTCAGAAAGAAACGATGCTAAGCGCACGGATCTATGCAAAACGTCTATGTGGCATCTATGCATTGGAGAGTTTAGTTGCTAAACAATTAAATGAAGGAAACTTAGCTACAAAAAGCTAAGCACCTATGCATTGAGGAGTTTAGTTGCTAAGCCCTTTCATGCACTTAGTACCTCATCTAAGCACCTATGCATTGGGAGAGGCCTTATAACTCCAGATTGAATTATTGCAATTTATGTGATATATATTTGGTGATGCCATCTTTAATGCTATTCATGCTTCATGCAATGTCTGTTCATTTTGGTAGAACTAGTAGTCTCGGTGGCATCAAGAGACACCAATGCTGGTGTCATTCATGAATCTGATTGCCTGGATAACCATTAAAATGTTAGTGCGTGACAACATTTGCATATCTTAAAAGTTACCATCTCATATTTTGATGTATTATGAAGCTAAATTTATCTTCACCTCTCATTCGTGCAGTTTTGCTACAGAAAAGTTCCTTTCAGTTAAACCAATCCATGTTACATAAATTTCTATTTCTTTACTTGTTGGTTTCTCAAGGAACTCAACTTACAAGAGAGTCTGGTTGAGTATCGAGGGCGTCATTGGCTTAGTTGTTTTCCCAAGCCTTCGACATCACTAGAATCCATGAATTTTTCTTGCTTGATTGGAGCAGTGAGTGCTCGTGCATTGGAAAAACTTGTCGCAAGGAGTCCAAATCTTAAAAGCTTGAGGTTGAATCGTGCAGTTCCACTTGCTGTTTTAGCTAGAATTCTTTCTCATGCACCTAAGCTGTTGGATTTAGGTACAGGTTTTAGAAATGTGCCCTAGTGGCAATCATAGGGATGATCATATTTCATTGTATCCATAATTTATTAAATGTTCATTGAATAATATCATTTGTATTGATTAGCAAGTATGTGACTTGTTTGTGAAACTCCGTACTAAGCTTGAATGATTATTCTAAATTGGTCCCTCGTCGGAATTCATGTGAGGACACATATGAATAATAGACTAGCATACATATTGGTTGATGGCCATATTTTATGGATCATGGACAGAGAGATGTCGGACCAATTATATGAGCACATGTTAGAGAACATGGGGTTGGACAAACCCAACTTGAGACAATGTGTGTGCTATGTCTTTTGACCTGAGATTGTTGTATGTGCTTGATATGTGTAATGACCTACTTAGAGTTTGCCAAACGCTACTCTGTAACTAGGTAGTCATAAAGATTGCTTTCTTGTTTGTCATGAAGCATGATGCGAGGCATGATCAATCGAGATGAGATTTGCCCCTCTCTATAATGAGAGAGATATCTTAGGGCCTCTCGAGTGATCGGATCTAAAAATGCATATGTCGTAGATACAAGTCTAGATAGTAAACTTATGGTACCCCCCGAACGGCTACAGCGACCGTCGGTGATGCTGGAGGAGTACGAGCAAGTACGACCCTTCGGTTGCCCGTCGAGGTGAAGCATGAGACACGTACGACAGGGTGAAACTCGAGCCATGTACGAGGAGGCGAAATTCCCCTCGTGTACGATGAGGTGAAAGTCACTTTTCTATTGAAGTGTAGAATTAGGGTTACAAGATTTTCCTCTCCCTCCCTCTACCCCCATGGGGGGTATTTATAGGGTTTGAAGATGGAAAATGAGAGATTACATTTTTACCCTCAGATTCGGGGAATTTTACAAGGGTATGGTCGTCATTTTCCATGCATAGAAGATATTTTAGGAGAATATTCCAGACATCTTCGGGGAATATTCTTTGGCCTCTTTGGAGGAATTCTTAAGCACGTCAACACAGTCCTTGACAATGCCGACGCAGACTCTGACGGCGACGAACATCGGGACGATCATTGGTGACGTTGACGTAGTCCTCGTTTTGGCGTCGTCGACGTAGAGTTTGACGCTGACGGACGCCGAGGTTGCCCTTGGCGGTGTCGACGTAGTCCTTGACGACGTCGACGTAGTTCTCGACGGTGACAGACGTCAAGGTAGTCCTTGACGACGTCGACGTAGACGGGCGCTGAAGTTGCCCTTGGCGGTGTCGACGTAGTCCTTGACGACGTCGACGTAGTACTCGACGGTGATGGACGTTGAGGTAGTCCTTGATGACGTCGACGTAGACGTGCGCTGAGGTTGCCCTTGACGTCGTCGATGTAATCCTTGACGGTGCATGCGGAAAACTTTGAAAACAGGCTAGCGCGGGGACCCCTACTCCAACAGTAGCCTCTCGACGATTCGGGCGATCGGGTGACGAACGCCCGGACCGGTGCACCGATTCCTGAGGGGTCGGCGCGCGGTCCGAGCTAGTCAGGGATGTACGGACAGTTCAAAGCTTCGAACTGTCTGTACAAACAGATGAAGCACGGCTGCTTGATACGCTGCCGTCGCGGTAGCAAAAACTGCAGATTCCTTGCCACAGCAGGAAAGTGGCAGCGTTGGGGAGAGAGTTTGGCAGCTCTGATTGTCGAACAGTCTTCATGGCTGTGAGTGGGAGGCCAAACTCTACGTCTCCAGAAAGTTTGAGCCGATTCCGACAAACTCGACGAAACGACTAGTGGAAATCCCGGCCCGAAACCGAAGTTTATGAAAATGGCACCTTGACCAAAGTGCTCGGCAGAAGCTAGGGTCAAGGCGGAAAGCAAGTCCTTGGCTCAAGCTAACTAGGGAAACAAGAATCACCCAAGTCGGACCCCCGGGTGAAGGAGATATGCCCTCCGCAAAATTAGAAAAAGTAACAGAAAAATTTTCGGAGCCAAAAAGTCCTACTTAGAAACCAAATTTTGAGGGTCAAGATGGGTACAGGTATATACACGTGTAAACTTTTCGGATGCGCCTCATCGTTAGTTTCGATTTGATTGGTCGTGGACCTAAAACAGCCTTCGTATGAGAAAGTTATGGCTGTTTTTCCAAAACCTCTCAAACTAGAGTTGGATTTGGATTTGGTATTGAAGGGAGGTCTGGAGGTTCCGCCCGGAGGTTCCGGACCGGACCTCCAGGCTGTCCGGAATCCGGATGCCTTCCGGATGAGATTCCGGACCAATCCAGTAGCTCCTGGAATGGCCCGGAAGGTAGCCTGGAATCCGGGTGGTCCAGAGGTTCAGTCCAGAGGTTTTCGGACCTAACCTCCGGATCGTGCGACATGAGTCGGTTCCGAGATATTTTTGGCTCGGAGATATTTTCCCAAGTTGGTTCTGGCCGACCCGGGTATAAAGCTCATTTTTTCAGGGATATTTCTCCTCCCTCTCTCTCTCTTTTTCTCATTTTTCTCTCTATGCAGCCTCCTGCAAGCCGTAAGGGCGGCGCCGCCGCCGAGCTCGCCCGCTTTGAGCCCTGGGACGCGCGGGCTCTACCGTACTCGTGCGGCCGCCGAGCTCGCCCGGACCAAGCTCCGGGTCGAGCGCGGGGTCACGCGCGTGCGCGGGTGGCCGGACGCAGGGTCGCGCACGTGCGCGGAGTCGGCCGCGGGGTCGGAACTCCGTCCGGAGAGTCATCCGGATTCCGGGTTGCCCGGAGGTCCAGCCCGGAACCTCTGGACCAAGACTCCGGGTGCACAGAGCCCATCTGGAGATTCATCCGGATTCTGGGCTACCCGAAGGTCCAGCCCGGAACCTCCGAACCAAGACTCCGGGTGCACAGAGCCCCCATCTGGAGAGTAATCCGGATTCCGGGCTGCCCGGAGGTCCAGCCCGGAACCTCCGAACCAAGACTCCCCCCCATCTGGAGATTCATCCGGATTCCGGGCTACCCGGAGATCCAGCCCGAAACCTCCGAACCAAGACTTCGGGTGCACAGAGCCCCCATCCGGAGAGTAATCCGGATTCCGGGCTGCCTGGAGGTCCAGCCCGGAACCTCCGAACCAAGACTCCGGGTGCACGGAGGATCAAGGGGTCCGACAGGCTTCGGATCCGTTGCGGCGAGATGGTAACATCTCCGCGCGCTGTAAAGGGGAAGGACTTGCTCGAGGGGGTGGGAGTAGCCGAGCCAGCCTACTCCCGTTTCCTTGGCCCCTCTAGGGCGGATGTGGCGCTTTTCAGGCGCTTGACCGCGGAGGGCAATATACCCGAACCCGGTGGCTCCTATGGCGTCGAGGCTCCTCCCCGCACCGCGATGAGGGTGGTGCCCGACATGGGGCGCATCGTCATCTTTGCTTCGTAATTTGACGCTGAATTGCGTATCCCAGCGGCGGGCTTGCTGCTGGAGGTGTGCGAGTTCTTCAGCATGGAGGTCTCGGATCTCCACCCATCTGCCTTCGTCAGGCTGGCGGCATTTGAGTGGGCGATGTGGAGCACGGGGATGATCGACTCCGGGAGGCTCTTCGCTTGGCATCACAAAGCGTTGGTGATCAAGGTAAGGACGACAGAGAATTCTTTTTCAGTGTACGGGACGGTGAGCTTCTCCAGGCGTCGGCAGCGTACCAAGGCCGAGTATCCAGTGTTCGCCACCGGGCTAGGTGGCCGGATTGGCGGGGCGCCTGGTTCTACTACCGCGTCCAGGGCTTGGGCTTCACTTGCTCGGGAGGCGCCTGACCTCCGAGGGCCTCTCCCCCTTCCTTTGATGGGAGCGACGAGGCCCAGAAGATCATGCTCCAGCGCTTGGCCCACGTGCTGGCCGTGCGTGACCTGGTAGAAGAGTACCTTCTATTCGGACTCTAACCGGCACGCGGAGCGCGTCGAGGCGCGTACGGTGCCCACTGGCTTAGTCCCGTGGATGCCGTGCGCTGTGCCTACAGAGGACACCTACGGTGCCTGCCGGCTTTATCCCGTGGGTGCTGTGTGCGCGGAGCACGTCGAGGCGCGTACGGTGCCCACCGGCTTAGTCCCGTGGATGTCGTGCGCCGTGCCTGCAGAAGATGCGTACGGTGCCTGCCGGCTTTATCCTGTGGGTGCTGTGCGCGCGGAGCGTGTCGAACACCGGACGAAGCATTTTGACGTCGACGGCGACGCTTGCAAAGCATGGCAACGTCGGCATGTTGACATCAGGAGAGCATATCGATGCTGATGAGGCATGTCCGCGTCGGTAGAGTATGCCGGCGCCGAGGAGCGTGATGACGCCGGATGGAGTATATTCACATCGACGGAGTATGTCGACACCGAGGAGTAAGTCCACACCGGCAGAGTGTCGGTGTCGGACGGAGCATGTCCGTGACGGCGGGTGCGTCGGTGCCGAGGAGCACGTCCATGCCGAACGAAAGACGTCGATGCTGGGCAGAGTGTCGACGCCACGCGAGGCGTGTCGATGCCGTGGAAGGCATGTGGACGTCGAGTGGAGTGATGACATCCGACAGAGTGTCGATGTCGGACGGAGCATGTCCGCGATGGTGGAGTATGTCAACACCGAGGAGCGTGTTGACGCTGAGGAACATGTCGACTTCGGACGGAGCATGTCCGTGACGGCGGAGTGCCGACGTCGGACGGAGCATGTCCGTGATAGCAGAGTGTGTCGACGCCGAGGAGTACGTCCACACCGGTGTAGTGTCGACGTCGGACGGAGCATGTCCGAGACGGCGGGGTGCGTCAGCGCTAAGGAGTACATCCACACCGGCAGAGTGTCGGTGCCAGACAGAGTATATTCACATCGACGGAGTATGTCGACACCGAGGAGTACATCCACACCGGCGGAGTGTCGGCGTCGAATGGAGCATGTCCGTAACGGCTTAGTGCCGATGTCGGACGGAGCATGTCCGTGACGGCGGGGTGCGTCGACGCCGAGGAGTACATCCACACCGGCAGAGAGCATGTCCGTGACGGCGGGGTGCGTCGGCACCGAGGAGACATCCACACCGGCGGAGTGTCGGCATCGGACGGAGCATGTCCGTGACGGCGGGGTGCGTCGGCGCCAAGGAGTACATTCACACCGGTAGAATGTCGACGTCGGACGGAGCATGTCCGTGACGGCGGAGTGCCGACGTCGGACGGAGCATGTCCGTGATGACGGGGTGCGTCGGCGCCGAGGAGCACGTCCATGCCGGATGGAAGATGTCGACGCTGGGCGGAGTGTCAACGCCGCACGATGCGTGTCGATATCGTGGAAGGCATGTGGACGTTGAGCGGAATGATGACGCCCAGCAGCTCGGCTTTGTTTCTGGGGGAGCCCCTTGCTGAGATGGAGTCGAGCATGGAAAGTGTCAAGGCACACACGAACCATGCCCGGGGAGGGCGTTGAGGCGCATATGGTACCTTGCCCTCAGATGGTGTTGGAGCGTACTACGGTACCTTGCCGAGAAGTCTGTGGTGTCGCCTGCGTCGATGCGAACACATCGCGAGATGATATTGGTGTGCGCACATGGCTGGCGCCGAGCGCGAAGTCCGGTACCTGCAAGGTGTGTGCTCTTTTTACGTGAATTTTGACGCGGCGTGCTCCGGTGGGATTATTAAGCCATCGTGTCAGAGGAGATAGTGTGTTGCGAGGTGTGCAGCACCCTGCCTCCCAACGGAAAAACCTAGCACCCGAGGACATGGCTGAGAGCGTTTGTGGCCTTCCCTAACCACAACTTTTGATGCCCACCGGCGTAGCGAGGAGTGCATTGATGCTTCTCCTGGCATGGGCACTTCGTATGCGACAGGGACCAATAATTAACGTGCAATTGCTAGAGTTACTTAGTGTATGATGATGACTACACATGACACTCGATGGTTGCAAATACTTGGCGCTCGATGGTGGGAAACACTTGGCGCTCGATGGCGATAAACAATCGGTCACTCGATGGTGACAAACACATGACACTCGATGGTGGCAAACACTCGGTGCTCGGTGGTGCGTGTAAGAACATTTCTGCCTTACTTTGACGTATATATGCCTGTTTCGACGTCGCGGGGAGCTTACCATCGCACGACCTCGGAGGGAAGGGACACTCTATCCCAGATGGAGATGGCTCGACATAGCGGGGAGCTTACTGTTGCACGACCCCGGAGGGAAGGGACACTCTATCCCCGATGGAGATGGCTCAACATCGCGGGGAGCTTACCGTCGCGTGACCCCAGAGGGAGGGGACACTCTATCCCTGATAGAGATGGCTCGACATCGCGAGGAGCTTACCGTCGCGTGACCCCGGAGGGAGGGGACACCCTTTTCCAGATGGAGGTGGCTCGCATCGCGGGTAGCTTACCGTCGCACGACCCCGGAGGGAAGGGACACTCTATCCCAGACGGAGGTGGCTCGACGTCGCGGGGAGCTTACTGTCGCACGACCCTGGAGGGAAGGGATAAGGAACACTCTATCCCGGATGGAGGTGGCTCGACATCGAGGGGAGCTATTCGTCGCACGACCCCGGAGAGAAGGGACACTATCCCGGACGGAGGTGGTTCGACATCGCGGGGAGCTTACCGTCGCACGACCCTGGAGGGAAGAGACACTATCCCGGACGGAGATGGCTCGACATCGCGGGGAGCTTACCGTCGCACGACCCCGGAGGAAAGGGACACTATATCCCGGATGGAGGTGGCTCGATGTCGCGGGGAGCTTGATGTCACGTCGATGTGTTAAGCCCTTTGCTGAGACAGAGTTGTCTACACTTGTGGATGAAGTGTGGTGACGCTAATATAGATGTCCGCTACTGACTTGCTTGGTCGAAGCGGCACGGGCAATGCGGACGTGCGTGTGATTGATGTCGATGACAATCCTGTGCAGTGTCGACGATGAAAGGAGTAAAGGACGCACAGTCTGAAGTGACAGGTGGTCACCAGGACGACGAGGTCGTGTGATGTCACCAAGGACGAGCGTCTTGATGCCACGTCGATGCGTTAAGCCCTTTGCTGGGACAGAGTTATCTACACTTGTGGATGAAGTGTGGTGACGCTAATATAGATGTCCGCTACTGACATGCTTGGTCGAAGCGACACGGACAATGCGGACGTGCGATGACGATCCTGTGCAGTGTCGACAACGATAGGAGTGAAGGACGCACAGTCTAAAGTGGCAGGTGGTCACCAGGACGACGAGGTCGCGTGATGTCACCGAGGGCGAGCGTGCTTGTCTGCAAGTTCGAACACACGCTCGCAGGCGGCGTAGCCATGTCCTGACAATGTTGACGTCAGGCTAGAGCGATATTTCCGAGGACAGCAGTTGAGGCCACCAAGTCTGAACCTGTGTGGCTGTTGATGACGTCGAGCTTGCGTGATGTCGCCAAGGGTGGGGCGGAGGACACTTAAGTCCAAGCATACATATGGGCGATGTTGACAACGAGCCCCTGGTGCTGCCGAGGGTGGGCGTGGTGGACGCCAAGCCTGAGAGCGCGGACGAAGGCGATGTCAACGACACGTCCCTTGCGTCGCCGAGGGCAGGCGTGGAGGACACTTAGTCCGAGAGCGCGCGTGAGGGTGATGCTCGCCGAGGGCGATGACAATGACAAGCCCCTGCTGTCGCCGAGGGCGGGCATGGAGGACGCCAAGTCCGAGAACGCGTGTGAGGATGATGTCAATGACAAGCCCCTGCTGTCCCCAAGGGCGGGCGCGGAGGACGCCAAGTCCGAGAGCACGGACGAGGGCGATGTTAACGACATGTCCCTTGCTTCGCCGAGGGCGGGCGCGGAGGACGCCAAGTCCGAGAGCGCACGCGAGGGTGATGTCAATGACAAGCCCCTACTGTCACCGAGGGTGGGCACGGAGGACGCCAAGTCTGAGAGCGCAGATGAGGACGATGTCAATGACGAGTCCCCAGTGTCAGCAGTGCCTGTGGAGAGGTCGCGTGCATTGCGGTTGCTAACATCGTTCTCGAGCTTCTCCTCGACGTCATCCTAGTTGACATCACTTCTTGCCGTGTCCCCACGGTCGGCGCCAACTGTCATAGATACAAGTCTAGACAGTAAACTTATGGCACCCCCGAACGGCTACAGCGACGGTCGGTGATGCTGGAGGAGTACGAGCAAGTACGACCCTTCGGTTGCCCGTCGAGGTGAAGCACGAGACACGTACGACGGGGTGAAACTCGAGCCGTGTACGAGGAGGCGAAACTCCCCTCGTGTACGATGAAGTGAAAGTCACTCTTCTATTGAAGTGTAGAATTAGGGTTACAAGATTTTCCTGGGGGATATTTATAGGGTTTGAGGATGGAAAATGAGAGATTACATTTTTGCCCTCAGATTCGGGGAATTTTACAAGGGTATGGTCATCATTTTCCATGCATAGAAGATATTTTGGGAGAATATTCCAGGCATCTTCGGGGAATATTCTTTGGCCTCTTTGGAGGAATTCCTAAGCACGTCAACACAGTCCTTGACAATGCCGACGCAGACTCTGACGGCGACGAACATCGGGACGATCATTGGTGACATTGACGTAGTCCTCGTTTTGGCGTCGTCGACGTAGACTTTGACGCTGATGGACGCCGAGGTTGCCCTTGGCGGTGTCGACGTAGTCCTTGACGACGTCGACGTAGTCCTCGACGGTGACGGACGTCAAGGTAGTTCTTGACGATGTCGACGTAGACGGGCGCTGATGTTGCCCTTGGCGGTGTCGACGTAGTTCTCAACGGTGATGGACGTCGAGGTAGTCCTTGACGACGTCGACGTAGACGTGTGCTGAGGTTGCCCTTGATGTCGTCGATGTAGTTCTTGACGGTGCATGCGGAAAACTTTGAAAACGGGCTAGCGCGGGGACCCCTACCCCAACAGCATAGCCATGCTATTTAAGATTAAAGAGTTAACCTAATAAAGGATTCTGAGACGTGATTGAGAAAGAGCGATTAAGCTCGAGCTTGAGCTTGACAAATATCGTGAGACAAAGTGAGTTGCATATATAACATTGTGAAGATTCGTCCGATACAATCTTTACGTGCGTTTGGGAGTTGGCACATCCTGTTAGGGTTCGCTACCAATTAGTGACCGAGTATGAGTACTCGGGTCATGTCTAAACATACGTAAACCTATAGGGTCGCACACTTAAGAGGTTGGAGCCTAATTCGGATTAGGATCCGAGTTAGACTAGGCATTGAATCCTAATGGGCCTCTAACGAAGAAGTCCATTATGGGGACGTCTATATAATGAGAGGGGACGTGTTAGGGTTAAGCCAATTTAGAATTCTCGAAACCTGGCCGTCACTCCTCCCACGCCTAAAGTCGTTCGCTTGGATCTAGCAATCCAGACGAGTGACGTTCCTCTCTGAACGTGTGGATACCTTGGAGACGTTGCGGTTGCGACGTTTGGACGAACCGTCCGAGGGAACCGCGAGGAGGAGATGAACTGTTCGAGAGAACCACGAGGAGGAGAAGGGAACCGCTAGGAGGAGAAGGTAGTACGACTACAGCTGCACTGACGCTGCATCGACTCTACTTCTGTTACGGATCTGCGCATTTAGAGGTAACCTCGTGATCTATTACTGTAGCGACTCTTAGTTTATGCGGTAGAAATTTTTATTTTGTACTAGTATAGCCTACCTGTATCCCTACAACAGGATCTTTTGCACGAGGCAATAATGCTGCTGCGCTCATCACGCTTTACGGTGCTTTCCTACAATACAATTCACGGACGAGTTTATCTGGCGTTTGGGATTCCCCACGTTTGATTATTCCAGCAATATATTCTGTTTCCAAGAATCTGACATGCTTGAACCTCAGCTATTCACCAGCGTTTCGGAGTGCTGAGCTTATTGAAGTTATTCGTCCGTCTCAGAATCTCCAACAGTTGTGGGTAAGATTTACTAGAACTATTGCTAGGGAGGTTTAGCCCGCTTCTTATTATATTTAATTACTGAATGCAGTTTTTGAGAGTTTCACTCTGTTGGTTTAATTAGGTTGTCAACTTACCGAAAAATTTAGGTTTGTTTCTTGTGATATTAATTACAGTGTTTTCCTGTGGGGAAGTCTATTGCACTTGAAGCTTATGAAAAGACATGTAGCAGAGATGTTTATGTATTTGGAACTTCCGTTTTTGTTGATCCATGTTTTACTGCAATTAGCAAATAATATGGTGACGTGGTGCTAATATGCTTAGGTTTGGGTTGCACTTGGTAGGCAATAATTTTGTACATTTTAACACATAACAAATGCATTTTGTTTAATTTTCTAGTTATTTTTACAGTTTGGCACAGGTTGCGAAAGATCAAATACTTGTTCGATCGTTAACATGTTTAACAATCTAGTTTGTACAAATATAAATATGTAAAAGTGTCACACTCTGCCAGTGCGACAAGATATAATCCTAAAATAAACATGATAAGACGGCTGTACAAATATAAGAGAAGTTTGGAATAACATCATTTTCGACCTCTCTTGGCATCTCCTATAATGCTACAATGGTTTGTACTATTTTGTTTGGCATTGTAGTTGTGAACAAGAAAAAGTGCCCTTTAACATTATGTCAACATGGCACTGATATCTTGAGAATGGCAGAATTGATGATATGGTATAACTGATATGGGCCTGATTGATGTTAGGCAAACATCGATGTCTAATATCTGTTGCGGTGAAGTGCCAATGTGATCTGATAAGCTCACTGGTTGATTAGTGCACATAAGGCCTCAAGCATTACAGCGAATGTGACATTACACCCAGAAAAGCTCCTTCGGTGGGTTGCTTTAACAGCTCTTCAGATAGAACTGGAAGCTTACTGCATTAATCGTAGTGGAATAGTCCTGATAAATGGATTCTTACAGTTTTGTGCTTGGGGGTTGTTTCTTCTTACATATTTTAATCCACTTAGGCGCTTAATCCTTGGTTGTAGGTACTACATCACATTGGTGATGAAGGATTGAAGGTTGTTGCATCTTCTTGTATGGAGCTCCACGAGTTGAGGGTATTTCCTGCGAATGCAGATGTGTTAACAAGCACTGGTGTGACAGAGCAAGGGCTGGTTGCCATATCTTCAGGCTGTCGGAAGTTAAATTCTGTGCTCTATTTCTGCAAACAAATGACTAATACTACACTAATTACCGCGGCAAATAATTGCCCACGGTTCATGTCCTTCAGACTCTGTATTCTCGAGCCTGGGTCACCAGATGCCATGACAGGCCAACCATTGGATGAGGGTTTTGGGGCAATCGTTCAGTCATGCAAAAGCCTCAGGCGTCTATCTGTGTCTGGCCTTCTCACGGACAATGTGTTCCTTTACATCGGCATGTATGCTGAGAGGCTGGAGATGCTTTCTGTAGCATTTGCAGGAGATACTGATAATGGCATGATCTATGTGCTCAATGGCTGCAAGAATCTCAAGAAGCTGGAGATTAGCAACAGCCCGTTTAGTGACAGCGCGCTCCTCGCAGGCATGCATAGATATGAAGCAATGCGCTCACTTTGGATGTCGTCATGCAACATCACCCTGGGGGGTTGCAAGTCTGTCGCAGCAGACATGCCAAGCCTCAATGTCGAGGTCATCAATGAAGCGGCTACTATCGACGAGGCGGATGGAGACATCAGTAATGCAAAGAAGGTGGAGAAGCTGTATCTTTACAGGACAGTCGCCGGCCAGAGGGGTGATGTGCCTGGATTCATCTCGATATTTTAAATTACATCTACAGTAGCGTTAAAGGGTTCCACTGGACTTGCCTTTTGGATAAACTTCTCGAATATCCCCATCCTATGCTATGTCTATTAACCTGGAGTGGTGCTACTCTCTTGGTTAGTCTCGAAAACTAGAAATCTTGTCAATATCTGGGCCTTTTTCAGGAGGTCGCAGTCTAGTTGGACTATGTATCATAACTGTGATCCATGCTAACGTATGTAGGATTTCATATTGGTGCTCCTCTCCAATGGCTGGGAGTTGTCTGAAACTCCTATGGGAAGCATTTGCTGAAGCAGATGGATTTGTCAATTTCTTTGAATTTGTGTGGATGACGTGGTGGTTGGGGCCTTGTTGTATTCTTAATGTTCCAGCGGTTGAATGGAGCGACGAGGCCAAGCATTTCGTTGTGAGCTGTAGCGTGTGGAGTTTGCAGTTTGCTATCAGTTATCACTTATTCATGCGAGGTTTGCAAAAGTAGATGTGATGTGACACACTGAAATTAGCATTTTGTTAGCAAACTAAAACCACGGCCATCCTATTAAAGCTAAATGCTAGAGATGAACACGGCAAGAAATCCCAAAAATCATCACGAAGAGGTGATAGGGCCTAATTGATTCGCTGTAATTTTGCATGAATTTCACAGGAAACAGCTCAATTCACATAGAAAGCAAGAAAATTCTCGCAAATCAGTGAGGCCTGAATCTAGAAGGTGAAAATTGGTCGTATTCTGGAAGAACAAATAAACTAATGATGGGATTATGGGTGCCTCATGTGAGCCCATTGCTTTGAATATCAGAAGTTTCTCTGCTGCTGTGAAATGTGAATGTGAAGGAGACAAGAAGTGTGACCCAAGTCTCATGCCCTTGTCGACGCCGCTGCGTCTGGTCACATGCTTCGACTCTCCTTTTCATCTCCTCCTTTCCTCTTTTTTGGTTCTATCCTCTTGTCAGAACACTCGAGGTCGGAACATCCGGCATATGCAAGATTCACACGTGCTTGTTCACATAATTATTACACAGATGACAGATCCAAGCCTCCAAAGTGTGCCATTTAACAGCTCATTTCTATGGTATCATGTTAAGAGCAAAAGTTGACTGAAGAGTACGTAAACCTTCATATATCCGCAAGGACAGCATTGCCTGCGCCCAGCGAAGGGCACGGAACAGCATGCAAAGTGGTCGAGCAGGTAAAGCAGATTTATATGGATGGTGGCATCGGTGCGATCTGGAATCCCGGAGCTTGCAGCTGGATCGATCATTGCATGTTGGTCGGCCTTGATCTGCATCGATCTCCATGCACACATATATACCTGCCTGCATGGCTGCATATGCATGATTGCTTCTCCTCTCGATCAGTTCTCTACAGAACGTGTGAGTGAGAGCGAGGTGTTTGACTAGTGGAACGCATCAATTTGATCAACAGTGGCGTACAAAAGTTTCACGACGTACTCGTCGAACAAAGCTAACTGGAGACTCGCCTGAGCTTTTGTTTTTCCGCAAGCGACCAGAAGCTCCCAGAACAAAACTAACTGCTTATTCATTTATAGACGAAAATAAATTGCTCAGTTAATTTAAAGAAAAATAGGCGAAAACCACGACTATGACAGGCTTGTCGCCTCACAATGCTAGGCTGAGAATAGCGTCGGCTTAATAAGCCATGGCGGCAAAAGCTACCCCTAACTCAACACATTATAGTGGGAGCCCCGCACATTAACATTGGCCGTAGCGTCAAAATCATCACCTCTCACGTCCGCGATCTACCTACTCTGACTTCGTCATAGCAAGTAAACCAAGCGTGACACATCACAACGGCGCTACCGGATTCAATCACTCTGTCGTGTGCCAAAGGCACATGGCGAAGGAGGAAACGCACTCGGCAAACCATTTGCCGAGTGTTACACTCGGCAAACAGGCTCGGCATACAGCCTGCCGGCAAAGCCCTATTTGCCAAGTATTTTTTGTCGTGCACTCGGCAAACAAAAGTGTTACACTCGGCAAACAGGGTGAACAGGAACAAAAAAAAATTGGGACGCCAGCAGGGCACTACTGTTGCTCCTTGTGCTCGCCGAGCTCATCGTCTACCTGCTGTTGGCGAGCTGCTCATCAGCACTGGTATACATCTATTGAGTCTATCCACGAGGGACCGACAGGTCGGCTCCACATGTCAGTGGCAGAGGTGGGCGCTGTGTATAAGCACCCGATGAGTGTTCAGAGGAGTTCGAGAACTGAGGCGCAACCGCGTTTATAAACCAGTCAACCGCGCTGTCGACAGGCGAGGTGGGACTAAACCAAACAACCCACCCCGCTGGTGCATACGACAAATGGGCCGAAAGTTGGACGGCCCATCAAGGAACGTAAGATGTTTGCCGAGTGTCAAAAAAGGACACTCGGCAAACAAAAGATGTTTATTTCTTTATTTCTTTCTTTGTTTCCTTTTTTATTTATTTCTTTATTTTTTTTGTTTACAACTTTTGCGAAACCTTCTCAAATTTTTACCACAGCCTATTGATGTCATATAATGACACCATGCAAAGTTTCATGTTTTTCTGACTTCATTTGCATTTTTCAGAATTAAAAAACCAATAACCTCCATGTTCGGGGTCGAGTCTTGGCACCTTGATGTTTGAAATTCCTTTCCTTTTCTTAGATAAGGCCTAAACATAGACTAAAGACCACAAATAGGATTTTTCATCCCAATTTTGCCAAAATTTTCATACACTTGCAGTTCAAATTTGAATTATATTCACTAAATGCCTAGAAATGCACTAAATGACTTAAATATAGCAAACGAACCCCGAAAAATACCAAATTTTGACATGGAACATGTAATGGTGTATCTTGAGTGTAGAAAAAATTTCAAGGTTAACCAATGAAGCAACCGTTACTTTGCCTTCAAATCTGACCCGTTTCCTCTCGAAACCTAGATTCTTCCTCGGAGATGGTCCGGTTTCTAAGCAGTGTAAGTCACAACTTTTGTGAAACCTTCCCAAATTTTTACCACAGCATGTTGATGTCATACGAGGGCACCATGCCAAGTTTCATGTTTTTCTGACTTCGTTTGCATTTTTCGAAATTAAAAAACAATAACCTCCATGTTCGGGGTCGAGTCTTGGCACCTTGATATTTGGAATTCCTTTCTTTTTCTTGAATAAGGCCTAAACATAGACTAAAGACCACAAATAGGATTTTTCAACCCAATTTTGCCAAATTTTTCATGCACTTGCAGTTCAAATTTGAATTGTATTCATTAAATGCCTAGAAAATACACTAAATGCCTATAAAAGGAAATAGAGAGGCGGAAAGAAAAGAAAAAAAGAAAAACAAATAATGTAGAAAAGAACAGAGCATAAAAGAAAAAATAAAATAAATAATGTACAAAAGAAAAGTTGGCAAAAGAAGGGAGAAGAAAAAGAAAATAGAAAAAAGATGTGTTTGCCGAGTGCCGCACTCGGCAAAGCTCGTATTTGCCGAGTGCTATGTGGGCAGCACTCGGCAAAGCACGTCTTTGCCGAGTGTCGTCCCTTTGCCGAGCGTTTTTATTTTCGCACTCGGTTTCTTGGACCTTTGCCGAGTGCCCGATGTTATGCACTCGGCAAACCTGCCAGCACTCGGCAAACGTCGTGATTCCGATAGTGCGGCTACCTAAGCCCATGCCAGCTAAGCCACTCATCACCGTCGTCGTCGTCATACGAGACGGCCCGCACCCAAGAGACCTAGGGCCAGCACCCCAGCATCCAGACATGTCCTCCCACTGGTCCCCAACAGATGTTGATTGCCACCCGATGTGGAATAGTGGCTCAAAGGCGATGTCTCTAAAAATAAAATAAAAATGGTGCAAAAGCGTCACCATTGCTGGATCAGAGGTTTCCCCCTAGAAGAGGAGAGAGACGTAGCCCCACAACGATGCCTCCAAGGAGGTGATGTCATCCACAGGCGTTGCCATCGCCGGTCCTGGCCAAATGTCGAAACAAGGCTTTCACCTCGAGCTGACCTAGGCACCCCCGACCCAACGCTAGACATGAGCCAACGCCGCCACCACCCTTGAGCCGCCACCAAAGCGCCACCTACGAGGGCTAGGCAGCTGACAGCCGCCTGTGCCAGATCTGACGAGGTGCACCGCCCAGATCGACGCCGAGGATGCACCCCATCCGCTCCGCCAGGATTAGTACCATGCTGCCAGGAGTAGTACCTCCGTCGCATAACCGCTGCACCACCTTAGCCCAACCACCAGCCGCCACCGGACGCACACGGCCCCGTAACAGATCTGTATGCCCCGGCTGACATTCGACTGGCCTACCACGCCGCGCAAGTCCAGGGCCAGCCGCTGCGCGAGATGAGCCGCCGCTGGGTGGCGCTGCGCCCGGCAAGTCGCGGTGCCCGGCCGCCACGACGGTGACCCGCGCAGAGGTGAGGCCAGATGATAGCCACTCAATGAAGAGACCTTGTCGCTGCAGTCCATTGTCCGGGCTTTGTCCGACGGTGTCCTCCGGCGACAGCAGGGAAGCAGGAGGAGGGGGAGGCGAGATAGATGCCACCCTAGTTCTCCTAGAGAGCGACGCGGGGCGACACGTGTGTTAGACTCGCGTGAGCTTGGCGCCGTGGCTCGTTGGATATGAATGCCGATGCCATGGGTATTCACCTGGGTCCGGTCCAGGTAGTCGGGCCCGGCTACTCCAACGCGTGGTCGAGCTGCTAGCTAGCTAGCTGCGTGGCGGAGGGCAGTTGTGTGAGTGAGCTGGACGCGTTGGGTGTGTAGTTGCCATCACTCGCTTGGGAACAAGGCTGAACAGACAGACGAGAAGTTGAAGGATCGATCGGTCGCAGCTAGCTAGGGCTAAGCCGGGTTACGTCGTACGGAGAATGGCCGGCAATATGTCAATGCGTACCACACGTACGAGCGACAGTGCGATCTAGCTATTAGCTCTTTTAACTGCTACCTATCTAGGAGTACGTAGCGTTCGTCTCTGTCCCATCGATCTCCTGGTGAGTCGAACCAATTAATTTTGCCAATTATTAAGCTTTGCTCTCCGATGAGATTTTTAGAGAGAATATATTTTTGTAAGAATTATAGGGAATATCTTGTTCACTTGTTTCGCACTACCGGAACAGATATGTTTGCCGTGCGCTCAACGCTTTGCCGAGTGTTTTCCGTCGGGCACTCGGCACAGAAAACCATAAACCGAGTGTCCAAGTAAAACACTCGGCAAACAAACTATTTGCCGAGCGCTTGAATCGTGACACTCGGCAAACAACATGTTTGCCGAGTGCCCGACGCGTGACACTCGGCAAACAGAGAGACACGTGCCCTTCCTCCCCGCTATTGATGGAGCGGTGTCGGCGTGGTTCCTTTGCCGAGTGTCTTGTAACGTGCACTCGGCAAACAAGTGGCCCCCCATTAGCACTGTTCATTTTTACCGAGTGCCACATAACGGACACTTGGCAAACATCTATGTGCCGAGTGTCCGGCAAGCAGCACTCGGCAAAAAGTTGTTTTCTTTTTATTATTTTCTTTTATTTTCTTTCTTTTCTTTGCCTTGCTTTCTTCTCTTTTATTTTCTTTCTTTCTTCTCTTTTCTTTTCTTTATTTCTTTTCTTTTCTTTCTCCTCTTTCTTCTCTTTGCTTTGCTTTTGCTATATGTGAAATGTACCCAACAGGTTTGCATGCGAAGTGTCAGGTCGCTTCGTCTGTTGCCCTTGAAACTTTTTATGTGCTCCACATACACCATTACATGTAACATGTCAAAATTTAACACTTTTCTAGGTCCGTTTGCTATATTCTGGCCATTAAGTGCATTTCTAGGCATTTAATGGATATAATTCAAATTTGAACTGCAGGTGCATGAAATAATGCAAGAAATGGGTTTAAAAATCCTATTTGTGGTATTTAGTATATGTTCAGGCCTTATACAACAAAAGAAGAGGAGTGCCAAGCACCAGGGTACCAAGACTCGGCCACCAACATGGCGCTTGTTGGTTTTTTAATTCTAAAAAATACAAACGAAGTCAGAAAAACACGAAACTTAGCATGGTGCCATGATATGACACCTAGAGGCTGTGGTAAAAATTTGAGAAGGTTTCACAAAAGTTGTCACGTAGACTACTTAGAAACCGGACAATCCCTGAGGAAGAAACTAGGTTTCGAGAAGGAATGGATCAGTTTTGCATGCGAAGCGACCACTGCTTCATCCATTGGCCTTGAAACTTTTTTCACACTCAACATACACCATTACATGTATTATTTTAAAATTTAGCATTTTTTGGGTCTGTTTGCTATATTTAAGCCATTAAGTGCATTTTTAGACATTTAATGGATATAATTCAAATTTGAACTGCAGGTACATAAAATTATGGCCAGAAGTGGGTTGAAAAATCTTATTAGTGGTCTTTAGTCTATGTTTCGCCCTTATACCACAAAAGAAAATGAGTGCCAAACACCAGGGGCCTGTGCTCGGGCACCAACGTGGAGTTTAGTGGTTATTTAATTCTAAAAAATTCAAACGAAGCCAAAAAAAAATGAAACTTGGCATGGTGTCATGATATGACCCTCAGAGGCTATGGTAAAAATTTGAGAATGTTTCGCAAAAGTATTGGGTATACAAGTATTTTTTTTTGCAAGTCATATGAACATAGTTTGCCGAGTGTAACACTCGGCAAAGGATTGGGTGTTTGCCGAGTGTCAGAAACTGGACACTCGGAAAACACGGAGACACGTGGCAGTTTGTTTGCCGAGTGTCCGTGTTCGGACACTCGGCAAACCCGGGCACTCGGCAAAGAATGTTTATTAGGGCACCAATCCCCGCCCCAAATCCAGTATCTAATTTTTTCCCCGCCCCGATCGATTTGCCCCGCCCGCCCGATTCGGCTCGCCGCCGCCGCCGCTTCGCCCCGCCGCGCCGCCGCCCGTGCCCTCGCCTCCCGTCGCCGCCACCGCCCCGAGGCCGCCTCCTGCCGCCGCTGCCCCCAGCCCGCGAGCCGCCACCGCCTCCCCGCCCACCCGCCGCCGGACCGATTCGGCCCGCCGCCGCTGCCGCCCGTGCCCTCGCCTCCCGTCGCCGCCGCCGCGCCGAGGCCGCCTCCGGCCGCCGCTGCCCCCCAGCCCGCCAGCCGCCACCGCCTCCCCCGTAGCTCCCGGCCGCCGCCCCGCAGCGCACCGCCGCCATCGTCGCCGCCTTCCCTGGAGGCTATCGCCGCCCCTCGCTGCCCTAGTACCGCAGCCCGGCCGGCCCTCGCCGCCCCACTGCCACAGCCGGCCGCCCCTCGCTGCCGCTCTCCCGCAACCCCCCCCACCACCGCCGCCTCCCCCTCTGCCCCTCAACGCCGGCCACCGCGAGCTCACCGAAGGAGAGCCTCGTCCACGCGGGTAAATTTTCTAGCTTTATGCCTTCTTCACTAGTTGAGTCAATTTTGGACTTCCTGTCTATGAAAGCTAGTATGGAGACTGTGGATTCTTGTGCTTTTGTCGAATCTGAAGCCATTGCACTCGTTTGGGAAATTCCAAAAGTTGTGAAAACCAAAGCAAAGTAAACCTGCGAAGTACCAGATTAATGTATCAAGTCATTGAATAATACAGCTTCACATGTCAATTGTGTATCTCTTACTCGAAAAACATCTTTGAAGGTTGATTTGCCCTCATGTACAAACTGTGCACCAACATAGAAACAAAGGGCATATGTGAGATATAACATTAAGTTTGAGAAACTGAAACCGAGGCCTCCAACCATCCCGCTTCTAATTCCCTGTTTCATTGAAGCTTGGCATTTTTGGCTGTACATTGTGATTACTCTCTTCTCTGCACAGAAAGATGCTACAGTCCGAATACTGCCAATTGCTTCCGTCACAACTTGACCTGCTTCTTCATACATCACCTGTAGCAATCATTAGTTTTAGGAGAAAGTATTTTATAATTCTCACCGGAGGAGAGCCTCGTCCACGCGGGTAAATTTTCTGAGACTATGGTGCAATAATAAACACACAGAATATTTAGCAAGCCATATTAGAAATGTCTATTTAACTACCATGCAGGGGATTTAAAAGCAAGGGTATATGATTTGGTGGATACATAATAATACTACTACTGACTGTCTGACTTGGCTACAAATCTTTATTCAAATACAGTCACGTAACCTAGGCGTCTCCCGTTCGAAGGAGTTATGGTTATAAATATGCAAGTCTTTGCATATCTATAACCGTAACTGCTTCGAATTGTCCACGTTTTTTTGGACAGCCCGAGGATGTGTAGATTGGGTTTGTTTCCATGCTCTACTCCGATCCGAGACAGAGTTTCGGTAGCGTCTCCCCTTTGTTCTCCGGATACACATTCTCTTGGTTTGTTGCCGAGACGTGTATTTGGAGAACAGCGGGGAGGTGCTGCCGAAATTCTGTCTCGGATCGGAGTAGAGCATGGAAACGGCCCAATCTACACATCCTCGGGTGGGATTAAGACCTATCTTTACCTACTAGATAGCTGATGTATGTCTATTCCCAAAATATCAGAGGATGGATGATCGTGAGTGGATGTACGCTGGCCGCTCTAGTCAGGGTTTGTTGAGCGATGAATGGATCCAGAAGACCGATGAATTCTTGGAATTAGTATTTGCTAGTGCTAAGGGACCTCGTGGAACTTGGTGTCCCTGCAGTATTTGCGAAAACGCGCGTCAGCAAACAAAGGAGGTCATGGGTCAACACCTTTGTAAGTATGGGTTTATGCCACACTATACCCGGTGGACCTACCATGGTGAGTCCGAACGTGCCAGAGAGGAGGTGGTGCGACAACGCACGGACGACTATGATGCCGGAATCGGAGACATGCTAGATGACTTTGATGAAGCACATGTGCCATCTATGGAGGAAGTGCCGGAGCCAACCGCAAAGGCCTTTTATGATATGTTGTCTGCGGCACAGCAACCCCTTCACGGGCATTCGAAGGTTTCTCAACTGGATGGCATCGCACGCCTCATGGCTGTCAAGTCCCAGTTTAGCTGGAGCCGAGAATCCTTCGATGTAATGCTGACAGTTGTTGGTAGCCTTCTCCCGGAAGGTCACATCCTGCCAAAGAGCATGTACGAGTCGAAGAAAGTCCTCCGTGCACTTAAGATGCCATATGAGCAGATACATGCTTGTCCAAAGGGATGCATCTTATTTAGGAAAGAACACGCGGAGGCAAAGTACTGTGTGAAGTGCAATTTCTCTAGGTATCTTGAGGTAGAGTCTGGCGATGGTCAGAAGAGGCAGCTCGCAATCCCCGTGAAGATCCTTCGGTATCTTCCATTCATACCGAGAATCCAACGGCTTTATATGACTGTGGAATCTGCCAAACAGATGACATGGCACAAAGACGGGCGTCGATACAATCCTGACAAGCTGGTACATCCATCGGATGGTGAAGCATGGAAGAGGTTCGATCTGATTCATCATGCAAAAGCTCTTGAGGCTCAGAATGTACGAATTGCGATAGCAACTGATGGGTTCAATCCATATGGTATGACGACTGCCTCATACAGCTGTTGGCCCATGTTTATTATTCCCCTCAATCTCCCCCCCAGGTGTCATCTTTCAACAACAGAACATATTCCTGTCGCTGATAATTCCAGGGCCTGAATACCCGGGGAAGAAAATGAGTGTGTACATGGAGCCGCTGATGGATGATTTGGTCCGTGCTTGGGAGGACGGGGTCTGGACATACGACCGAGCTACAAAGACAAACTTCAAAATGCATGTTTGGTACCAGTACTCCCTGCATGACCTACCGGCGTATGGGATATTCTATGGCTGGTGTGTGCATGGGAAGTTCCCATGCCCAGTATGCAGGGCGGCTCTGAAGTTCATTTGGTTGACGAAGGGTGGCAAGTATTCTTCCTTCGACAAGCATCAACAATTCCTTCCTCTTGACCATCCATTCAGACAAGACGTGCACAACTTTACGAAAGATGTAGTTGTCGAAGGCTCGGCACCAACTAAGATGAGCGGTGCCGCGGTTCGTGCTCAGTTAGACGCTCTCAAGACCAATGACCAAGGAGATGGTTTTGTGGGATATGGTGAGCAACATGCCTGGACTCACAAGCCATGCTTGTGGAATCTCCCCTACTTCGACAATCTCCTTCATCCACATAACATTGATGTAATGCACACTGAAAAGAATGTCGCCGAGGCCATTTTTGGCACAATCATGGACATTTCTGAGAAGACGAAGGATAACGTTAAGGCTAGAGTTGATCAAAAGAGTTTATGCAATAAACCAAAGCTAGACATGGCCCCTTCGAGAGGCAGGAAATTGTGGACGAAGCCGAAGGCCGATTTCGTTCTTACAAGGGCCCAAAGGAGGGAAGTACTGGAGTGGTTCCAAACCTTGATGTTCCCTGATGGGTATGCAGCGAATCTAAAGAGGGGAGTGAATTTAGCTACTTTGCAAATCAACGGGCTCAAGAGTCATGACTATCACATATGGCTTGAGCGGCTACTGCCGGTGATGATTCGAGCCTATGTCCCCGAGGATGTTTGGCTATGTCCTATGTCGACACTCGGCAAAGAGGGGAGGTTTTGCTGAGTGTCCTCTATCGACACTCGGCAAAGAGGGGACTAACGGGCATCCCGACCGTTTACTCCCTTTTTTGTGCTGAGTGTCCACACCCACCGTCGGCAAACATTTTGCCGAGTGCCCGACGAAAAACACTCGGCAAACATGCCTTTACCGGCATGCAGGCAGTAAGCCAAGCCATGTTTGCCGAGTGTTACACTCGGCAAAATGGTTGCCGAGTGTATTGTCTGCTTCACGGTGTGCTTGTGGCACACGGCAAAGTGAGGGAATCCGGTAGTGTCGGTTTGCCTGAAGTTTGGTTATGTGCAAGTAGACCTGGTGTTGCCTGTCAATTACCCCTTCCATATCCTCGATCTCACAGGGAGTCTCCGTTTAAAATAAATATTCTCTTAAGGAAATCAATAGTGTGGTCAATATGAAAGTTTCTATCTACCTCTATTTTATGCCATAGAAGAAGTTACGTGGTTATAGCATGTCATTTAATAATGGTATACATAAGTCATACGCTACCTTTGACTCTGTGCTTCTTCTCCAGATTTGCGTCACCCCTCCGAGTTCTGTGAGAACCTTCCTCACACCATTTTCTTCACGCTGTAGACATACTCGGCGAACTCGTCCTGGCTGCGTGCCAGCATCGACATCCCAGGCCAACTTTCAGCCGCGCGTGCTCGACAGGTCGGCTACGCGTCCTAGATACACACAGTACTTCCCGGCTGTCTGCATCCTCTTGCTTGCTACTGTTCCATGCCAAGATGAGCCCGGCCGGCCGGTGACCGCGTCGATCGGCGCTAAACGGGTAGACCTAAAACCGCAGCGACTACGAACGACGCGGCTAGGGTGTTCCTGAGCTCGCCCACCTCCGCGGCCTCTCTTCTCTCGGCACTCTCGCTTATCAACTCCACGTCCGGGCACGACCACGCGAGCCCACCGCCAGGTTCTCGGGCATCGCCTTAGGAATGTGAACGTGTATACGGGTTGTGGATATGGGCAGAGTGCTGAGTATAGACTGTTATGGACCTAGGATGGATATTGACTCATCCAAAGTGACAAAATCGCCCTTTCTAGCAGAAATCCTATCGTGGTAAGTGGAGTTAGCCCCTCCGTTTTACTGTAATTGCCCTCGATTTTTGGACTATTTTAAAGGGATAATTAGATATATGCCATTGCCGAAAGGTCAAAATCGAGATGATGTGCCATTACTATTTGAGGCCTCTTAGAAGTGTCATTAAAATTTGCCAATACTTAGAGATATGCTATTACGAGAGTTTTGGGCCATTTTCGGGGAAATACAGCCCCGTATCTCACACCGTATCTATGAAACGGACCAAAATGCCCTTCTTCCTCGCCTTCTTCTTCACAACTAATTTTCCCTTCTTCGCGCCAAAATGGGGACTAATTTTCCCTTTTTTCTTCTCGACTTCTTCCTCGCGACGCGCATCCATGGCTCGAGCAGCCGTTTCTTCCTCCTCCTCTGGACGCCGCTGGCACCGGCGAGCTCCCGCCGACCCGTCGCGGCTACCACGTTGACCCCCATCAAGACCTGCCGCCACGGCCAGCCCGTTGACCTCCATCGCTGCCGTCGTCAGGTTGCAGCCGCCGCGGCCGGCCATGTCGAGACCGTTGCCACCTCCTCTTCTCTAGCCCATCTTCTTCCAAATCACCGACCACATCGAGATCCGCCGCCAACTCTTCTTCTTCCTCATCGCTCGCCAAATCTTCTTCTCGGGCCATCTCATCAACTCCGGCTACCCTACGAAGACCACCGCCCCGGCCACCGCGATCTGGTTGGCGATCTTGCTGCTCTGGCCGCTGCCGGGTGGGCCCATGTAGGTCGGCCTGCCGAGGTGGGCGAAGAGCGAGGTGAGCCAGGCCACCACGGCCTCGTCGCCACCAGCGAGGATGGCGAGCGTGCCATCGCAGGCGCCAAGGTCGCCGCTGGAGACGGGGGAGTCGACAGTGTGGCAGCCAGCGGCGCGCGCGGCCGCGGCGACCTCGCGCGCGAGGGAAGGGGATGAGCTCGTGCAGTCCACCAGGATGCCGCGGGGGCGGAGGCCCGCAAGGGCGCCGGAGGCGGCATCTAGGACGACCGCGCGGACGTCGCCGGGGTTGCCGACCATGGTGAACATCACGTCGGATGCCGCGGCCACGGAAGCTGGTGAGTCCGCGACGCTCACGCCGCCGGCGACCAGGGTCTCCACCTTGGTAGGCGTGCGAGTCTCTCTCTTCTCTTCTCTTCTGGCTCTGCCCCTTCCCCTGGTTCTTTGCGGGGGCAATTTGGTCCGGTCCGTAGATACCGTATGAGATACGGGGCTATATTTCCCCGAAAATGGCCCAAAACTCTCGTAATGGCATATCTCTAAGTATTGGCAAATTTTAATGTCACTTCTAGGAGGCCTCAAATAGTAATGGCACATCTCGATTTCGACCTTTCGGCAGTGGCATATATCTAATTCTCCCTATTTTAAAATACTATTCATTGAAGTAATCAATAGTGTACTTCACCGTGGTGGATTGAGGACACTTGTAATGAAATGGAGAGAGTAACTTAATTGCTTTCTGACATTGCCAATCACCACTGCTACTTCGGTAAATTTTGGTAACTTTTAATATTGCCGAAATGTAGAATGGCCAACATATTGACTAAGTCAGTCGGGCCCATCAGGCAAGCAGGCTCATCCCCTGTAAACACTACTGCAGAAATGATTTGTCCAGACGGTTCGGAACTCCCAGGTGGGACGGTTTTCCGAACCGTCTGGACGAAACAGTCTGGACAAATCAGATAAGCGGGACGGTTTTTGAGCCGTCTGTACAAATCGATTTGTACAGACGGTTCCAAACTAGAACCGTCTGCACAAATCAATTTGTACACGGTTCCAAACTAGAGCCGTCTGCACAAATCGATTTGTACAGACGGTTCCAAACCGATTTGTACAGACGGTTTCTAGTTTGGAACCGTTTGGACTAATCGATTCTGTGATGTCGTGTTTCAGAAATAAAAATATAACACCTCGCGCCAGGAGCCTCGTCCTTCGGCCGCGTCTCATCCGGCCGTCCACGTGTCCCATCCAACCGCTAGGAATAAATGGCGCAATATGCTTCCAGCGGGATTCGAACCCGCGACCTCGCGTTGCTCAAGCGGTGACGTTGCCAGCTGACCTGAGGGGGACTTCGCGACACATATGGGACGGCTTTATTTTTAACTTATCCCTACGACCAAGCGGGACGCCCCTAGTCCAGACGGTTCTAAGGTTGGAACCGTCTGGACAAATAGCACAGACGGTTCCAAGCTTAGAACCGTCTGGACTATTAGATTAACACTATGTGTTTTAGACTCCAAAAATTCAAAGTCCTCAGATTGGGCTCAAACTCTGCCGTTTGGGAGATATATATGTGCTGATCTTGCCCCCAAAATTTCAGCTCTTTTCGTGCAGCCAAACTCCGTGTAGAAGCCCACAAAGTTCTGCCGCGGCAAGAAAAACAGCAAAATCTGCTGCCGCGGCAAGGGGAGTAGCTGAAAAACCCAAGTTTGAGAGGTTTTAGTAAAACGGCCGTAACTTTCTCATACGGAGTCCGTTTTGGGTCCACGACCACTCAAATCGAAGCTAACGACGACGCGCATCTGAAAATTATACACGTGTATACACTTGTACACATCTTGACCCTCAAAATTCGGCCTCTAAGTAGGACTTTTTGGCTCCGGAAGGTTTTCCGTTACTTTTTCTCATCTTCCGGAGGGCATATCTCCTTCACCCGGACTCCGAATTGGGTGATTCTTGTTTTCCTGGTTAGCTTGAGTCGAGGACTTGCTTTCCACCTTGATCCCAGCTTCTGCCGTGCAAATTCGTTCGGGTGCCATTTTCAAAATCTTCGATTTCGGGCCGGGATTTCCACTAGTCGTTTCGTCGACTTTCTCGGAATTGGCTCAAAATTTCTGGAGACGTAGAGTTTGGCCTCCCGCTCATAGCCGTGAAAACCGTTCGACAATCCGAGCTGCCAAACTCCCTCCCCGACGCTGCCACTTTCCTGCCGCGGCAAGGAAATCAGCAGTTTTTGCTGCCGCGGCAGCAGAGATCAACTAGCCTTGCTTCATCCATTTGTACAGACGGTTCCAGTTTGGAGCCGTCTGTACTGTTTGATTTGTACAGACGGTTCCAAGTTTAGAACCGTCTGTACTGTTCACACATTTGTACAGACGGTTCCGAACTTAGAACCGTCTGTACTGTTTGATTTGTACAGACGGTTCCAAGTTTAGAACCGTCTGTACTGTTCACACATTTGTACAGACGGTTCCAAGTTTAGAACCGTCTGTACTGTTTGATTTGTACAGACGGTTCTAGTTTGGACCCGTCTGGACTATTTGTACAGACGGTTCCCGTTTGGAGCCGTCTGTACTGTAGCGTCCCGCTTGTTGAGATCATTTGTACAGACGGTTTTCGTTTGGGACCGTCTGGACTACTATTTGTACAGACGGCTTCAAAAAACCGTCTGTACAGGGGCGTCCCGTTAAATGAATTCTGTAGTAGTGAAATTATATAAAATGCTCATCGACGTCATCCCATGTGCATGCTCCCTATGCTTTCTTTCTTTGCTCTTGCTGAATTTTAGTGACAGCCGCAAACAAAAGATGTCTTGTACGCAACATGGATGCATCTGTCCTACGTACCTGTATATCTTAAAAGGATGTGACTAGAGGGTGAATGGTCGTCTCTTTGTCTTAATCGGCGACCGCCCTTCTCCTCCTTCCGTCTCTCTAGTTTTCTTTCCATCTCTGACTCCACTAGCTCTAGCTCACCATCGGCAAGTCGGGACTCCATAATCTCTATCAAGCCATCCTTCTAAGCTCAGGGGCGCTGGTGTTACTCGTCAGACCGTCAGTTAGCCCCTAGATACCTATCAAGGTCGTCGTCGTCGCCGTCGCGGTTCGCTATCGCCAGGTGAGCATCTCCCCTCCCCTTCTTCCCTCTCCCCGTCTTCTCCCTCCTCCCCTCATCTTCTTCTTCCTCCTGCCCAGGGCATCGGACAGTTGTCGACTACCCGCTAGGTAAGACCAGCGGGTGATCAGTCGGGAAATAGATTTTTCATATCTTAAATAGTAGATTATACTTGCACCTATACCCTCTTCGATCTGTATTTTGTCCTTTCTCTTGCAAGGCATTGATTGCATATGTCAATATCGATGGACATCCTTAGTTATCCGTTAGTGATGTAGTATCGTCAGTAATGAGTAATTTACTCTTCTATGATGAATTGAATCATAATTGACCACTCATCACTGATGGACCCAAAATTCGTCAGTGATATAGTGATCTTTAGTTGTGTTGATTATAATATTGTACTTTAAGTGCATTGCGTCCCACATTTAGCAAGGAATATTTCTTGGTAATCGAACATCAATTATTTGGTCGAGTTAGTAGTACTACCCTGACTGAAGGACAGAGAATGTGTGTGTTATTCTCTTGTAGGCTTGCTTGATCGGTGATTCCAACAACGACGTTCTTAATTTCATCTGCTTGGTGCCACTACTACAGAATCGTCTATACGAGGCGCCTTATCCTAGGCGGTTAAGTAATTAAAAGCACCATAAATAACATATGTCGGAAGCGGTTAGTATGAAAAAACGGCCTCAGATAACGAGTTTGGGAGCAACCGCCACGGATAACGACCACATCCGAGGCGGTTAGAAATAAGTAATCGCCTCCAATGTTATCCGAGGCGGTTACTTACTTCTGACCGCCTCGAATAATGGCCATATTATATACCGTAAACCGCCTCGGATAAGTGAGTACATATCAGAGGCGGTTGCTAATATATAACCGCCTCCATATAGTTGATATCTGAGGCGGTTGTGTGGATTTAACCGCCTCCAATATGATTCATAGTATTAATTGCGCTACGCGTGCAGACATACGACCAGAGGAAGATATGTCTTAAATGTGGCAATATGCTGGCGACTTTTTGAGCGATTTGCTGGTGATTTTTCGGTGGAGAAGCTACATTTGGAAGAGTAGTTGGAGATAAAACTTCCTTGTTGATTAGCAAATATTAGAGTTTAGTTTTTGAATCATTTCATCCAATAATTTGGTGATTTTGCTTTGTTTCTTGGACATTGAGAATATTCAATTATATGATCATAATTAGATCGATGGAGATGTTTGATTTATCATATGGTTGAATGCATAGAAATTGAGTGTCAAGGAATGCAAATTTTGAAGGAATTTTGTGGGTAAAAAGGAAAAAATAATGATGTATTTAGTTTTGTGGCGTATTTAATTTTTATACGCAAGAAGTGGTAATTTGGTTAGTTATATGTTACTAATTGAAGAGAGTCGACGCGTATAGGTTAGTTATATTAGTCAATTAGTATGGCTAGTTAATTATATTTGTCAGTTAGGTTAGTAATTATTTTTAGAATTCAGTTAGGTTAGTAATTGAAGAAATGTGTTAACTCATGTCACGAAGCCGATGCACTTCATATTTTAAACTAAAATTTCAACTTTCCATATGCACGGCTTAGATGGATCGATCGTGGATGTACGGAGCTCGCAACACAGAGGCGTGTAGAGATGGAGTGAGAGCATTTATGGTAGCCATGAAGGTGTTGGATTCACAACAGTAGACCTTGAACGTGTTGGATTCAAAGATGACCCATTCATTCTAGCCAATCAAGCTCACCAGGTGTTTTATGTGATCGACCCGGCGAAGAAGAATCTTCATATTTCCCTAAAGGGTAAAAGGAAGATTGTCGGAGTTCAGGGTGTGGTAGATGAGGACGAATACAAGATCTTTGAAGATGCACCTCCAATGCAACATAGCATAAGAGACGTGATTACCGATGAACCTAACAAAGCATGGTATGTACGGGAAGATCATCAAGAAGGACTAGAATTCAAAGAGGAAATTCCTCGCAAAAGGAAAAAGAAACGCAAGCAAAGGCAATGAAATAATTTGAGATGTTCATGTCCTTTTTTAGAAGCGTTGATTTTGTTGGTTGAAAATGCAAGAACTATTTATGTGCAAATGGTGATACAATTGAGAAGGTCATGTGCAGATGATATTTTAGATGTTTGAGTTCATATATTCTACAATTGTGCTGTCTGTTTCTCAAAATTGTGCGCACATGGTGAAAGAATCTTCAATTGTGAACTACCAACTCTGCATCTGCCTAAAAAAACATAATCGAAGGCGGTTAGAAAGTCAAAACTGACTCCTTTATAACTAATGGAGGTGGTTACAAAAAATAGACCACCTCCCTTAAGGCCTATCCAAGGCGGTTAGGTGTAAAAAACCGCCTCCAATATGCAATATCCGAGGCGGTTAGGTGTAAAAAACTGCCTCCGATATGAACAGATCCGAGGCGGTTAGTACTACGCAACCACCTCCTTTATTACTAATCCGAGGCGGTCAGATCTACGCAACCGCCTCCTTTATTCATAATCGGAGGCGGTCAGATCTACGCAACTGCCTCCCATATATGAGCTCAAACTGCCAAGCCCTGCGCGCATTTACTCAAACTGCCAAGAGCCCTCGAACCTCACGCCGCCGCCCCAACCAGCGTTGCCTCCTCCCCCCGACTAGCGCCGGCGCCCCCCGACCTACAACGCCGCCTCCTCCCCCAACGCCAGCCTCTTCCCCCAACACCGGCCTCCCCGAGCACCGGCCCTCACCGACCAGCGCCACCTCCTCCTCCCCAATCCCCGACCACCGCCGGCCGCCTCCTCCTCCCCGACCACCGCCGGCTGCCTCCTCCCCGACCGCACGGTGAGTGAGTATTTAACACAACTTGGATTAAGACGAAGTGGCAAATGTATGCTTATTAGTTAGTGGAGAAGCTATTGTCTGAAAAATCATGTTGTTTGGCAATTTGGCCTAGGCTGATTGACTGTTTTGAGTTGAAAATGGAATGGAATACCAGTGGGGAATATGATGGCTTGTTTTTGTAGATTAAGGTCTAGCAATGTAGGTTTCGGTTTTACTTCATGTTCACATCAATATGGCATTGGAATCAACTTCTCAAAGAAAACAAGACTACTCAATTCTTGATCGGCTGCTTTGTCTTTGGATGATATTTTACTTCTAATCCCATGATGTGACTGCCCTAAACTAGATAAGAACTTGATACTACATTTGCTTTTGGCTGGCTTGCAAAGGTATTACAACATGTCATATGTCTTAAGAATTATTTTAAGAATTTGTATTATGGTGGATAAGAACAAATACAACACTTGATTTATTTCTATGGTAATTGAATCTAAGAATCTAGGGATTTGGTAGAACTTCTGATAGAATGGATACTAATATTGATCTTATGTGGGTTGCTAGTTCATTTGCTTGACATCACTTATCTGTTGCAACAGTACTACCTACCTGCTTAGGAATATCCTATTTTTGCTATGTTCAAATGTTCCCCTGATGAAAAGGATATTTGAGTTGTGGTAAGGAAATTTTGAAGAGATAAGTGATGATGCTTTATGCATATAGACATTTCTGAATCTCAGGTGATGAACAACATACATCATGCACTACCATCAAATCTCCACTTCATACATCTTTTAAACATTCTTGTGGGGTTGGAGGGGTGTGGTGGGGGGCAACAAAAGATATGCTACAATTCACAGATTTTCGTAAGGTTTTAGTTCATCATGATATTTTACTTCATCATGCAGTAGTGATTACTACATTTGCTACATATACATGCATGTCAGGTGCTTTTTCATATGTTGCATGTTTCCTACTTTCGTATGTTGAATTGTTTATGCTCGTGCTAGTAGAATGGATACGAACTCTCCACCGCCCTCCCCTACGATATCGCTGTCGAGGTCACCAAGACCTTCGACATTGTCAGGAAAGGGTTCTCGCAAACCAAGGAAGCCATCAGGGAGGCCGAAGGGCAGATGGGTAGTTCAGAGCTTGGATCCGGTGACTGGAGTTCCTAAGCCGGAAGAAACCCGGAAGAAGTGACGAACGTTATGCGGGGTGGTCGCCCGTTCTAGGGTTAGGATCACCCTCGCCGATTGGGGTGAGTTGACACGGGAGGAGCGGAGGTCACTATTTGACGAAGTGAAGGGCTCGTTCATGTACCCGGAAGAGGTCGAAGCCGATTTCTTCCGAGCCACTATACTGACGGTTGGGAAGTGTTGGAGGAATTTCAAGCACAGACTGGTGAGGGACTATCTCAAGCAAGATAAGTCGCCTTGCCAGGCATACCCGGATGTCTCCGAAGAAGATTGGGCAGAATTATGCGCCTTGAAGTCATTCGAAGAGTTCCAGGTAGATAGCCAAAAGGGGCAAGAGCTAGCCAGGAGAAACAAGCATCTGTACTTTCTCGCCACCTTAGGGTACGTCGATGCTAAGAAGAAATGGGCAAAGGAGGACGAGGAAGCAGAGAAGCATGGATAGCAGCCGGTGTTTTCGGATTTCAGCGATAGCCGCATCCGGGACTGGTGTGGGGCGAGGACGAAGGTGGATCCTCGTGGTCAACGCATATGGAGAAACCCTGGAGACGAGGAGGTCTATCAGAGAATGGTGGGGCTGAATGAGCAGGCATCTCAAGGCTCGTTTGTGCCAAGTCGGGAGAAAGACATACTCTCCGAGGCCATCAACACCAGGGAGCCCTATGGATGCACCAGGGGTTTCAAAAATCTAGCAATATGGGGCAAAGCCTTCACCGGCGACACGCAGGAGGCACGTCGACAGAGGAAGAGAGCAAGAGCCGAGTAGATAAAAGCGGAGATACAGTCGTCCCTTGAGGCGCATTTTGAGGAAAGACTGAGGGCGATGGAGGAGAGGCTTTCAGCACAGTACCTGCAAGACAGGGCACCAGTCGCAATTAGCCCGGGTGCCCGCCGCAGTAGCTGCGCCTCGGGTGCGGAGGATTGTTCTCCCATCGACCAAATTGGGGGTCCGACGCGGTGCAAGATGCAGATACAGTTCGCTACGACGAACTTCTCAATGGACGCCGCGTACGGTCAGGTGTGGCCATCTGCTCCTAGAACGGTGATACATGGTGTCCCGTTAACGCCAGGCTTCGCGCGAGTGCAGGTCGAGTCAATCAACCCGACCTTCGCTAACTGTCCGTTGCCGAACGCACGAGAATCTGATGAGATGCAGACATTAAGCGACGCAGTCAGGTCGTTCGTCCAGTGGCCGAAGAAGGACATAGTCCTCGAATCAGCACCGAGCGCACCGTCCGTTCCTCCATGCTCGCTGGATCAAGGGATGCTGAGGTTTTCACTGGTGGTTGCTCCATCTCCGCTGGACGTTTCGAGGCAGCTCGCCCTTCCTCAGCCAGTGCTGACAGTGCCACATGTGGAGGTTACTCATCGTTCGCTACCCCCTCAACTCTCGGCAGTACCACCAGTAGAGAGCTCACGGCCAAGCCGTGTTCCAACGAAGAGTCAAGGGGCCACATCCAAGTTGAAAGTATACAGAGGCAAGAAGTCTGCTTCAAAACTGGCAGATGATGTTGAATATCCTTTAGCGAAGCTAGCTCGCCAGCACGTGCCGGGACAACCTATGGTGGACGCTGACATGAACCTGGGCATAGCCTGCCGGAAGCTTCATGATCATTACCTCGAGATGTCGAACAGGCCATTTCCAGATACAAGAGTCGGCCTCATGGTCTTCTTCAAGGAGGAGCATTTCAAGCACCGTAGCGGATATATGTTTCCCGTGGAATTCATGGACATCTTCAACATGATGCACTTTCGTGAGCTGGACGCCAGTCTCATGAGATGCTTCACGCTGTAAGTCCTTACAACACAGCATCGTTTTGTTTTATTCTAGCTAAGTGCCGGCAATATAACTCGTTCTTCTTCTATACTCAGATACATGATTGATCTGAGCGAAAATAGAAAGATGAAGAACTTTGTGGGGTTCAACGACCCACATTTGATCTCGGCCCAAAACATCGCGGAAAATAAGAACATGGTGTGGGATTACGTCCTGCATTAACTCCATGAGTACTCTGCACGAGATCACATCCAGGTTGCCTATAACATCGGGTAAGCCACATCCTTCGCAAATTCTCATGGTTCGACGGCTAAACATGTAATAACTTCGTATCGTATAACCAGGGGCCATTGGATCTTCCTCGTGATCGTGCCAAAATGGAATAAGGTATATTACCTTGATTCCATGAGGCGTAGCATTGACGAGCGCAAGCAAGGGTACGTGGACATCATACGTCTACTCGACGAGTGAGTACCAAAACTTTCGACTTCGTCCATGCCTATTCTTTCTTCTTCACAAAGGAAAAGACAGCACTTAGCCCATGAATCTTTGCATGTACAATCTTTCTCCTTGGTTATTTATGTAGCAGAAGTGCATCGCGATGGAAATACTTATCCAAGGTCTGAAACAACTTGGTAATGACATTGATGTGTACTTTGCACCATTAGTGGATGATTTGAAGATTCTTTGGATTAAATGGGTTCAAATATGGGATGGATACCAAAAGGAAAACTTCACGTTACCCCGCATCTTGTCCCTAACAATCAATGATTATCCTACGTATGGTAACTGTTAGGGCTAGACTATTAAAGGGCCCAATGCATGTATTTAATGTCTAGGTGATACAACAAGTAGGTGGCTGAAGCATTCTAAAAGGACCGTGTACATGTGTCACTATAGATTCCTTCAGAGGGATCACTACTACTGCAAGAGGACAAATGAATTCGATGACACTGTTGAGAAAGACTCAGCTCCAAAGATTTTAAGCGGTACAGAGATCCATAATCAGGTTAAGAACCTCAATGTCGTGTTTGGAAAGGGAAATTTTAAACGCCAAGGTAGGGCGAAGAGAAAACTTGTTGAGAAGAACATCTAGAAGAATAGATCAATATTCTGGGACTTACCTTACTAGAAGTGCTAGAGATGTGTCACTGCATCGACGTGATGCATGTAGAGAAGAATGTGTATGACAACATAATGGGTCTCTTACTGAACATACCCAAAAATATAAAAGACGGTCTGAACGCACGGCTCGACATGGAAGATATCAGAATCAGATCAGAGTTAGCACCGTAGAAACCAGCAATGAAAAGATATTCCTTCCTCCTGCTTGTTACGCCTTGTCAAAACTAGAGAAAAACTAATCATGTGAGTGCTTGCATGGTATTAGAGTTCCATCCGGCTACTCATCCAATATTAAGAGACTTCAATGAAAGATTTGAAATTAATTGGCATGAAGTCCCATGACTGTCATGTGCTTATGACATAGATGCTCCCTAATGATTAGAAATGTTCTACCACTGAATGTTCGACAGACTATCGTGAAGTTGTGTAGTTTCTTCAACAAATTTTCTAAGAAAGTCATGAGTGTTGGTGAACTAGATGCTCTACAAGAGGGGGTGGTGAAGACTTTGTGCAAACTTGAGATGTTTTTCTCTCCATTCTTCTTTGATATAATGGTCCATTTCATTAATCACCTAGTGTACAACATAAGAATGTGTGGCCCTATGGTTCTATGTAGCATGTGCCCATTCGAGCGCTACATGGGAATTCTGAAGCACTATCTTCAAAATCGATCTTGCCCAGAGGGCAACATCGTCGAAACCTATGTAACGGAAGAGGTCGTTGAGTTCTGCGTTAAATACATGGTGCATCTTCAACCGATTGGATTGCCTCGATCTCGCCGTGAGGGCAGGTTGCACGGTGCAAGGACCATTGGAAGGAAAGTGATAACTCTAGTTCAAATTGAATATGCTCAAGCCCATTTCATGGTTTTGCAGAACATGGCCAGGGTGTCTCCGTTTATGCAGGAACACATTGACATTGTACGGCAATAGAGTCTGATGCGCTCAGATGATTGCATCACAAAATAGCACAATTCCAAGTTCAATGAATGGTTCAAAGAGTGACTCCGTGTTATCCCTTCAAGTGATACACTTACATGTTTATCAAGAGGCCCAACATGGTCGATCATTGTATGGAAATGGTACCAAATCAATGGGTATACATTTTGTATGAAAGATCATGATATGAAATGCACGGTGCAGAATAGCAGCATCTGCATAGATGCTCTCGAAACAGATGACATGAAATAACTTTACTTTGTGTACATAGATGAGATTTGAGAGCTGGACTACGGGGATAATTTCAAAATCCTCTTGTTTTAGTGTTGCTGCTTCAATAAGAAGCGGGTGAAGCAGATGAAAAAGGTCATATTACTGTCAATTCCCTGCGGGATCATAGCACGAGAATGAGTGCCCATCACTCTAGAAAGCTGGAAGAAGGTCGGAGCTGCGCAGCTTGCATCCATTACAAAGGAAATCCTGGACTACTTCATCATAAGAGATGAATGGCAGGCGTGCGTGGAACGAGCAACTCGTACGACAACTTCCAAGGCATGGAAGAATTGAAAGATCACACTAGTGGCGGAGTACGTGGACGCCAAGGTGGAGCCCTTAAAAAAAGTTTCCGATGATTATTGCCGTGGTTTGGGCTGAGTTTGTGAAGATGAAGATGGCGGATGAACTCTGGCAAAGGAGTGAACAAAGTAGGGCCCTCTTGAAGAGAAACAAGCACCCCCACCGTATGAGACCTTCCGGGTATGTGGACATGTGCAAGAAATGGGAAAGGGAGGATCAATAGACATACAGTCGAATGGCTACCTAAATTTGCCAACATCAGTGATGTCAGGACCAGATCTTAGGCTAGAGCAAGGGCATCTGACACCACATCAGCTTCGGGCGAGCCCAAATTTGATGACCTAACTGACAAGGTAGCTTACAAACGCTTGGTGAGATATCAAAGAGTCTAAGTGCTATTACAGCTTATCATTAACCTCGTATCAATTAAAATAAAAATTCTAGATTTTGCAGCTTGAACTCAGTGCAGCATCTCAAGCCGACACCTTCTCAAGAGATATACTCGAAGAGGATTTGGAAAACTCGGAGCACCTAGGTCGCACACGGGGTGTAAATGCCCTCTGTCCCTGGAAATATGGACACAACAAAGCTTTGGAGGTGAAACGCCAATGCAAGAGAGCCAGACAAGCATGTGAAGAACAACGCAAGCGTCAAGAGCTTAAAGAAGAGATACTACATGAGCTTAGAGAGGATTTCAAGGTGTGCAAACAGAATCAACCATATAGGCCAGCCCCGGTAACCGTCAGAGTAGATTGAGGAACATATGGATGCCACCTTTCCGTGCGATGACATCAAGGTAAAATTGATTTATCTTTCCAATGCTCCACACAACAACGTTTTAGACCCCTAAGCTAAAAGATTTCATCCTTACGTATTGCCACAAAACACACGATAAATGTCAAGACTCTAGGCCTGGATGAACCGATGGATGTTGCTTGGAGGCTAGTGTTTCCAACTTCGGGATAGCAGATGGTACACAATGTTCTCTTAACCCCTTCGTATGCAAAGGTGAATGTGGACAGCGTGAACGACACTTTCAAGCATGTCAAGCTTCCGATTCTGACGAACGACGAGATCTTAACTCTAGAGAATGGTAAGAACATATTTATCTAGTGGCCAAAGAGGCACATCTTCCTCGACTACTTGTGCAACTAAGAAGGTTTTGACCCAACTGTCAGAGCCATTTGTCTCTTTGACGCACTCCCTTATTGTAAGGTTAGCCTTATCACCAAGAGGGGCTAGACCTATGGATGCAAGAATCACCAAAGAGTATCCGTAGCATGGCGCGGGAGAGCAGTTGATGTGCATGGCTTCTTGTCAAGAGATGACCATTGAACAAATCCAAGTGCTATTGACGCTGGAGGGAGTCTCCCGGGCGCTCAGATTCATTGTACATTCAAGGCCAGGAAACCACCGGTCAAGAATCCAAATAATATCACCTCCGAGCTTAGGTGGGCTTGCTCAATGTTGCACAAGTATTACATGGGCAACTTTAAGAAATAAAACAAGAAGCAATGGAGGGGAAGTATCCCAGTCAAGTTCAAATATGAGCACTTCCTCCATAAACAGGGGCAACAGTTCATGGTGAATTTTGAGAACTTGTTCCTCATGTACAATCTAGATGCCTTGGACACGAGCCTCATGAGATGTTTCACATTGTAAGTGCCTATATTCATGCTCCATGTATATTAGTATAATACCTATACATGTCACTAATATAGAACTCTTTGGTTCACTCTTGTTAAAGCGAGAGAAGAAAAATAACAGATAGTATTCGTTGACCCACACTTTGGCTCTGAGCAATCTATGGATGATTGTGAAAGAGTTATCGAGGATTACATCTTCAAAGTTATGGAAGCCAGCCAAGATACAAAATTCATTGTTTATCCCTTCAATAAAGCGTAACAGCTATATACTTTTTCGTTCTGATACTTGTTCATTTTTTACCTTCCGTGTAACATCAACTTTAGATTAACGACCGTGCAGTTTTCACTGGATTCTTATTGTTATTATACTTAGTGAGTCTTACCTAAGTAAGAAAACTAGCTTCAAAAGGGTCGGCGGGTTGATCGATAGTTAAACAAATTATCTCATCTAACTATATTCTATTAGGTCATTTGTCTAAATAAAAGTTTTGTACAATGATTCAGAGCGTACCAATTGTTTCTTGCGTGCGGACGGAAAAAAGCAACGTAGGGGGCCCTAATAAGCTATCCCACTTCTTTGACTTTCTAGTATGTATCAAGTTCCACACATTCACACTTTATAATATGAGTTCCATAAAACTTAATTAAACCGAATCCATCTATATCTTTCCAGTGCCACCAGCAGCCCATCTTAACAAATTTGTATGGCTTCTATGTTTGCCATCATATAAACCTTCTCACGGGTCGAGCTGCCGAGAACAAAGCCACAGTCACTAAGGTAAGCAAAATATTCCAATAACGGTTTCATACTCATCCTCTCTATGACAGTAGTATGATCTTCATATCGACAGGTTGCACCTGTTGTTGTGATGGAATTGCTAAAGACGGAGCTTGCCATGATTCGAACGTAGTTGGTGGACTTCATTGTTTCGAAAGTAATCCAACCAAACGACGACTTCCACCACGATGAAATCGACAAATGAGTCAATTCAAATGTGATTCAGACTTGTGTATTTTAATGTGTAATGAACTCAATTCAAATGGATGGATGAACTTGTTAAATTTATGAATTTCTATCTATTTGAGTTCATTTCTGAAGAAATGTGATGTCAATATCAGTGTGCATGTGTAGATGTATCATTTATGTTGTAAGATGATTTGTGAAATTTGGGATATATAAACTGTATTTTTTATTTCAAAGAAGGTAGAAATTTGAATTCTGCCTACCTGTCACAGATAATGTCCTAGCCGTCTGGGATAGTGTAATAAGGTAGTCCATTTATAAGAAGAACTGACTGAGATGTTCTATTGGAGGAACCAATTGAGACAATATAGTATCTCGGTCAATTCTATTAGAGGAACCGACTGAGATTTTGTTATCCCAGCCGGCTCTGAGAACCGGCTGAGATAATATATATTATTAGTTTCCCTGGCTTATAGCTGAATCCAAAACTGGCTGACATAGCCATTTTGAACCGGCCGTAAAAATTATTTCTAATAGTAGTGACTCAAACGAACATGCACGAACAAAGCCAAAATATTTTCGCAAAAGTGGACCTTAAACAATTAACTTCAGATGTGCTCACTGTTTGAGCTAGCTAGTTGGTTGAACATCTCTTTTTAACTGTTACAAATCTATATATCTGTTTGCAGCATAACTGTAACACAGTCACATTCTCACAAGATTTAATACAGACAGCCATGCATGCATCAAGAAATCTTCCAGCAAAGCTAGCTACCAAGACTTTTTTCGAAGGAAAATTAAATGCTACCAAAAGACTTCCTAAAGGGAAAACTAGCTAGTAGATCATAGATACGAGGCAAAGATCGCTTTTCTCATGCATGCTACTTTATCGATCGGTTGCTCCGGTGGTCCATTTTATTCGCATGCAAAAGTTGCGCGCGCACACAGAGACACACTAATATCATGCATGATGCATGAGGGCGACCTTTCCACGGCCGGCGCCTAGCTCTCCGTTGCACCTTCCACAATGGAAAGCGATCCATTTCTCGATCGGTAGCTAGATGGATATAGCGTATTTGTGAAGGGAAACAGGTAGGCTAGTATAAGTTACAAAAATTTATCATGTTATATAGGAACCACTGTAATTTTAGATCATAAAATTATCACTAGACATGCAGAAAATCAGAAGTAGAGTAGTTTTAGTATGTCGTCATGATCGTACTGGCTCATCGTGGTTACTTAATGGATCGTCCTAGCATCACAGCTCACAGCAAGGTATCCAAACTTATGGGGAAGGAATGCCGAGCGTTGAAGTGCTAGCTCTAGGCAACGCGGCATGGGCATGGGTGAGGCGATGGCTAGAGTTTCATAAATTTTGAACTAGGCACTACCTCAGAGAACACCAGTACTGACGGCCCAAAAATGGCATTCTCTGACGGGTTCAGAGCCCGTCAGTAAGCTCCTGTCAGTGGAAGTTCTATTTCCACTAATGAGCTCTCCGCTCGTCAGTAGAGATAAATTTTCACTGACGGGTGCATCCGGACCGTCAGTGAAAAGCCTTCTAGCACTGCCCGGGTGGCATCCTGAGAGGACTTTCACTGACGGGCATGGAACTTCTTCCCGTCAGAGGTAACTCTTTCCTCTCACAGGTACATTGCCTGTGCCCGTCAGCGGAAGTATTATCATATATTTTTTTAAAATAGTCAATATGAAGCATATGTAGCAATTAATATCACAAATATTAAGCATATATAGCATTTAATATCACAAATATTAAGCATATAAAGCAATTAATATCACAAATATTAAGTACATACAAGCTAGTTTACAACGAATTAAAACGACAAACAAATGAATTTAATAATGTTTATTTTCACTAGCCCTATTCTAGGTCTATGATGATTGGCTAGTACTTGTAGGGTGGCGGTAAGCGGGTAATTGGACTCCCGCGTAGAAATCACCGCTTGGCCGAATAACTTCGTTGTTGATAATGTACGCGAAGGTCTTCTGGATGCGGGCAAATCCTTCCTCCAGTCGTACTTATCGCTGGCCAGATCGTGTATGAAATTATTGAATTGATTCTGGCTCCATTGCGGGTTATGTGATATGACGAACGCGTCTATGTGAGCGCAGACGTAGTACCCACATGTCACGCTACCTTCCGACTGTTGCCTGCAAGGAAAGTTGAATTTGTGGATCAGCTTTTTGCTCTTGCATTTTGCTCCTCCCCCTCGCAAGTTGTATTCCCAAAAGACGGCTTCCAGAACTTCCTTAATTCCTGAGTAGTCCCGCTTGGCACTTCTTTGGGAATCAAAGTAGTATATCATTCTTGAAGGCTTGTCGATGACAATGAGGATCCAGTGGTCGCTGCATAAAAGGTAACGAATGAATATAAATAGACGGGGATACGTGCTTAAGAAAAGCAAACTAGGCACGGTAGTAAGTAACTTACGGGGGGTTGTAGGGCAGGAGTACGTAGTCCTTGTCCTTATGGTATATCAATGACTCCAGGATGTAATTTATTAAGATCGACGTCGCTTCTCGTACATAGTAGTCATTCATGATAACCGGATCCATTATTCTAAAAGCGCAGTTGGGCAGATGCCTACACTCTTGTGCTTGGTGAAGCGCCCACAGCCTGACGAGCATAGTATCGAGGCAGAAGAGGTTGAACAACATAAAGATATCTTTAAAATTAATGTCAAAGGTGTCATGCTGTCTGTCCAGAAAGAAACCGTAATCTTTTGGCACCTCGATCTAAAGTGTAGTTCATAATCATCCCGATTCCCTGACCTCATCATGATTGTGTCATGGAGAAGTTTCATCTGTGCGGGCAACCTTTGCACCTCATCATCTGGGAGCAAGGGCTCACCTGCCTCGTACACTACTCGTCGAGGCTTCTTGACAGTTTCAGCAGATGTCTGGAAGGATAAGGCTTTTTTCTTGCTTTCCTTGCTTGCCTCCTTCGCAGCGGTGCCGCCCCGTTTGTGTTCTATTTTTCTTTTCCTCTCCGGCTCTAGAGAGGAGGCCCTCTTGCCTCCCGTCAACGCTTCGCCCACTGCGGCATTGAGCGTGCTTGGTGATAAGACCCTAAGCCTACGCCCCCTCTCCTTATATAAGCGTCCTCGTAATGGGTTCTACATTAGAGGCCTATTAAGACTCGAGACCCAATAGAATTCGGATCATAATCCCAGCCTTTTAAGCATGTGACCCTATAGGTTCATGTGCATATACATGACGTGAGTACTCTGACTTAGTAACTAATTGGTAGTGGCCTCTAGCAGGACGTGCCAACTCCTAAGTGTACATAAAGATCGTATGAGACGAATCTCTACGGTGTTTCAATCATATGTATTCTCTTTGCCTCACGATATCGGTCAAGCCTAAGGCGAGCATACATCATCTTTATTTGGGTAGATCGACCACTCTTTATCACGTGACTCGGAATCCCCATTTGTGGTTAACTCTTTAACCAAAATAGCATGGCTATGTATTTTCGGGTCCCATCACTCGACTGGTCTAGAGATATCTCTTCTGTTGCATGGAGGGACAAATCCTATCTTCTTGATCGATAATACCTTGTAGTATGCTTTATGAAAAATCCGAATGTCACCTTTATAACTACCTAGTTATGGAGTAACGGTTGGTAACCTCTACATAAATCGCTCCACATCTCAAGTACATACGACAACCTCAAGTCTAAGGATATATCATACACATTGTATATAAGACTAACAGATGACCGGTAAAAATACAACGTTCTCGCTGCGTCTCATGGTGGGTTGATCCAAACCCGTATTCTTTAACAGGTACTTATATTATTATTTTGATATCTCCATCTCTATGACTCGTGAAACATGGTCGTTAACCAATACATATGCTAGACTACACATATGTGTTCCCATGTAGATCACTTTAGAATAATCATCACACATTAATATAGAGTTTCACAAGTAAGTCACGTACGTACTTATTAATATTAAAGATATTATTTAAAAATATTATTCAATAAATCACAGATACAAAGAAATATGACATCGATTACTATATTAATTACAAACTCTCTAGAAATTCCCACATTAATCAAAAAAGAAAAACATGTGACCATCTATCTGGTGGGACCAAGTTATAACAGTTTAGATTGACTCATATAAGAGTTCTTACTCTTTACTATTCATATACAGAAAGAAAATATTAAACCGTAATATACCTGGACTCTTTCTCGCTTGCAGATGCAGGTTACTTTTGATGTTATAATATGCTTGCACTCCTTAAGCTTAAATAATTTTCTTAACGACTAAATAACTCATCTCTCTTCTCTCTCTTCCTGGCATCTTAACTCTCACCAATTCAGGATCTGGTGTGTAGTGTTTGTTGCTCTTCATGTATCAAGTAATTTCTTAGTTGATGTATACTTGATTAATTCATTTTCTTATGTTTTATGCCCTAATTCATGTATCGAGTAATTTGTTAATCGATGTATCGAGAATCAACAAAATTTAGAAGTATGAAAAAGAAATGCGAAACTATCAAAGAGATTACCTCATGCATGCCTGGCTAAAAGGAACACATAGTTGTATCCATATATAGCTAATTGATGACGTGCCCAAGAGAAGCTCGAGGAAGCGTATAGGATGCTATAAGTTGAACAATGTTAGCAGCTAGAGTCCATGTCTGGAGTAAGCATCTAAATGTCACACATTCAGTGCCTAAATCGAATCTGGTAGAAAAACGTATCAATAGCATGGAACGAGTTCAGATCAAATTGCAACTTTTTTGTAGAGGCACAATAAGTCACTATACTTGCTATAAATTTTTTTAGACCACATAAGAAATCAGGTGAACGAAAGTGCCTGGACGGTATTGTGAGCGATCACTACCCCAGAAAACATCTCTGCTGAACCATCTCTACTGACGGGCACGGAATACCCGTCAGTAGTAGTCATCTCTACTGACGGGCGATAGAGGAACCGTCAGTGGTGACTTTACAGAAAATCCAGGGTCCGCAAAAAAGGATCATCACTGACGGGCCCAAAATTTGGCCCGTCAGTGATTATAGTGCTCCACGGACAACAGGTTCCACTGACGGGCATGAAATCCTGCCCGTCAGTACTGTGTAAGTCACCATTGATGGGCCCAAGGTTTGGCCCGTCAGCAGTGATTTCAGCCCACACCGAACCCTAGAAAAGTCCTCCACGCCGCACACTCCTCCAACATCCTAAAAATTCCTAAGGACCAGACCAGAGCTCCCCACAGCTCCCTCTCTCGTCCAGATCTACGCCCCGCCCCCGCGCCGCCTCCCGCCGCTGCCGCCCTCCCCGCCGCCTCCCTCCCCTAGCACCGCCGCCCTCCTTGCCGCCGCCCTCCCCCGCGCCGCCTCCCCCGCGCCGCCGCCCTCCCCCGCGCCGCTTCCCTCCCCTCGCACCGCCGCCCTCCCCGCCGTCTCCCTCCCCGCCGCCTCCCTCCCCTCGCACCGCCGCCCTCCCCCGCGCCGCTTCCCTCCCCGCCGCCGCCCTCCCCCACGCCGCTTCCCTCCCCGCCGCCTCCCTCCCCGCCGCCTCCCTCCCCTCGCACCGCCGCCCTCCCCCGCGCCGCTTCCCTCCCCGCCGCCGCCCTCCCCCACGCCGGAGGGAGGTCGAGTCCGACGGTAAGGCCGAGGCGCGCGAGCTCAGGCACCGCGCCGTCCGCCGCTTCGCCGACGTCTACGCCGCCGCGGGGGCCTCCAACAGGGACGCCGTCGAAGCGGCCGTGCGCCACCTCTACGCGCCGGATCTCAAGGCCGGCTAGGGCACCCACGTCGTGAAGGAGGTGATGCCCCCGACGCCGCCATCCAGGAGCTCGTCTATATCGGCATCCAAAGGTACCGGATCTGCTCTCTCTTCTCGTGCTTGAATCTTCTGCCATCCTCTGTCGGGATCTTAAGACCCCAGGTCTGCTCGACGCGATGCAGGGTGGCGGGCTGGCTTGGAGCAGCAGCGAGGTGGGCGGCGGGCTGGCTGGGAGCAGCGGCGAGGCGGGCGGGCGGGCGGCGGGCTGGCTGGGAGCAGCGGCATGCGGCGATGGAGCTGGCGCAGGCGGTGGCCGACGTCCTCTTCGCACTGCTAGCCACCAAGGGCTGCGACGGGCGACGGCCCAGGATTGCCTGATCCGCGACGGTGCGACTGGCGGCGGCCCGGGACGGCCGGACGGGATCTGGCGTCTTTTTTTTTAAATGCCTTGAAACTCACCACTGACGGGCAGATAGACCCTCTACTGACGGGCATGGCACCCGTCAGTGGAAGTACCCTCTACTGACGGGCATGACACCCGTCAGTGGAAGTTAGACTTCCACTGACGTGATGTTACTGACGGGCGCTAAACCCGTCAGTGGAGGGGTTTAAGCGCCCGTCAGTAGAGTGCATTTCTGGGGCAGTGGATGTCATGTCTAACTTACGTGAAGGAAAAACATTAGCCAATAGTAACGTGACCATGATGGACAAGCTGAGCTAGGGTAGTTTTAGTTTTGATAAATAAGATAACAAAACATTATGTACTATCCATATGCAGATTTCGATTCAGATTGACTCAAATACGAGTCCTTGCTCCTTACTATTTGTAACCCTGGATTTTCTTAGTATGCGTTACCTTAGATTTCTAAATAAATAAGTAAACACGACCGTCAGATTACAGAAAGACTTCATGTTGAGTATGGCTCAGATTACAGAAAAACTCTATATTATGTACGACTCTTGAAAATTGAATGCGGAATAAACGCAATAACGAACACGCATATGGATCTATATGCATGTCGAGATATATAATAAGATACATAATGTAATAACACAAGAACTAGGCCAATTGGTTGTAGCGTGAATTAAGGTTTTGTTGATGGATTGATCAAAGGACGATTCGTTTTCTTTTCCCGTAAGTTGCCTTCGTTCTTTAAATATTTCCTTTATTTTCTGAAATCAACAACAACCAAAGAAGGGTAGACGGTGATTCGTTTATTTTTCCTCTAAATTGTCTTTGCTCTTTAAATATTTGATTATCTATAAGAAGCTTGATAATGAGAGCAACTGGTAATGGTTCATATGTCATGCATATCTAGCCGCAACACGACGGATTGTATGGAGCAACGACCTAGACACAAAGTTTTTGTTGATGATCTACATCTCGGCAGCATGAATGTAGACAAGACTGAAGTTTTATGAAGCAATAGACATGGATTAAGATCGGTTAACTAATACTATTAATGCATTGAAACGAATAAAAAAATACTATTACAAATAAATATAATTGGCCAGTCTATACAAGCACACTCGCCAATGCTAGTTTTATATCATTTAACTATTTAAGAACGCATAAGTCCCACGTCCGAAATATAAAAGAGAACCGAGATGGAATAGTACTTGGCTATTTATATAGGAGGTGAGATTTGGTTTAGTATTATGGCCCCCTTAGGGATAGCTTATGGGTGAAAATAAGCCAAAAGCTAAACCTAAGGAGTATTTGAGAAATGGCTTAATTCTTAAGCTTGTGTGAATTCCCGTTGGTATGAGGAAGCCTCAAATTTGAGGCTTCCCGAGCTTCTTCTCCTCCTCACTTACCTTATCTTACCTTATCTCAGCTATTGCCCGCAAAGTTCAGTCTAATCACAGGAAAACTGCCACTCCGAGACCTAAAAATCTTTCCCTCATCCTGTCCCCCACTCGCGCCCTTGCTCCTCTCGTCAGATCCCCGCACCTGCCGCCACCACCCTCCCGCGTCGGTCGTTCCTCCCTTGCGTCATTCCTCCCCATCGCCGCCCTCCCCTCCCGCCGGTCTCCCCTGCCACCGCCCTCCACGCGCCATCCTCCCGGAGCAGACGTGGGTGAGGATGGCAGCCGCCGCCGCTGCCCTGCACCACCACCCGCCGCCGAGCTCCGCCTCCCGCTCGACCTCCCACTACCCAGAACTGCCCGCGCCGGTCGCCAAAGGTCCGCCCGCGCCATTCGCCGCCAAGGTCCGCCCCACGCCGGTCGCCCCCAAGCGCTGCCTGAGCCACCAAGCTCCGCCGAGCCGGTCGCCGCCAATCCCCGCCAAGCTCTGCCCCGTGCCAGTTGGCGCCTAGCGCGCTTGAGTCACGAAGCTCCGCCCGAGCCGGTCGCCACCAAGCCCCGCTTGTCACCGTTCACCGCCAAGCCATCCGTGGACCTCCCCTCGCCATCCTGCAGGTTGCCGGCTCGTCGCCCATCGCCATCCCTGTCCTTCTCCCTCTGCAAACCTCCCGCCCGTCGCCGGTCCTGTCGTCATCAAGGTAGCATCACAGCGAAGGCAGGTTTTTTTTGTGTGCATGTTTTCATTCAATTTCCTGTGATGTGGATGTGTATCATATTTTTTTCATTCAAAGGGCTCAGATTGAGTGATAATGGATGAACTCGTGGCTGATGTCGGCTAATGCAGCAGAAATTGACTGATCTAGCTATAATCAAAGCTTCATTGTTGTGAATTATTTTTTGTGAATTGTGGATCTCACTAGATGAGCATGATTCATGGGCAGTAATAATCATAATGTTTGGGAATTTTGATTCATACCATAGTGTCAAATGATCTTGATTCATATACATAGTAGCAATACCAATGAATTGGGTATTCTATTAAACAAATTGTTTGCACAAGGGGTGCTATATGTATCTGATCATCCTCAGGAATTTGTAACACATCCATCCGATGGCTTGCAGCAGCTATGAGAAGAAGAAATAAAAAAAGGAGATCTTGTAGTGGTCACTGTAAGAAGAAGAGTTGTTGCTGATGTTTATGTTGTTTACACTTCAATTGAGATTGAAAAGTGCAATTGAGATTGAGATGTGCATGTACAAAACAAGTTATTTGTTCTTTTTTCATTTTTGTTGTTGTCTGTGTGCAATAAGCAAGTTATTTATATGGAATAGTCTAAAGTAACAACTATATGTATTAAACAGCAAACAAGTTGGTGGATAAAGTCTTTGAGAATACTTGGTTGATACAATTGATCGACTGCATGTGTGCTCTTTTTGTTTTGAAAAATGCAAAAAGTACATTTTAAAATTCTAAAAGGTTTCCAAAAAACATCCTGCATGTACATATAAGAATACACTAGTCAAGCAGCAAAACAAACTCGTCAAAATAACTATTCTACCTATTAAACAACAAACAAACTAGTTCAAGGGTATTTCAGACTTTGCACCATTCATCATATACAATAAGGTTAGATCTATAAGCTGTTCCTAACAGACAGAGCTTATTTTCGGAGCTTATTTTTACCGGAGCTTATACAAGGCTTATCTGGACAGCCAGCTTATGCACAAGCCTAAGCTATCCCTAAGGGGGCCTATGTATAGCCCGTGCAAGTGCATGGTTGACAATTAGAAAAAAGAAAAATTCGTAGACTCCAAGTTGAATATAACTCTAGCAAGACTCCAAACTAAATACAACTTTAACAAGTTGATTTGTACCCAAATATTTTCATATATATTTGTAAATTCAGAATTAACAATTATATGCTAAGTACAACTCCCATAAAATTTGGAATTAACAATTGGGTGTTAGGTACAACTCCTATATGTTGATTGTTGAGCCATTTAATCAACTATGAACTATCTTGGCTGTACCGTGGATATATGCATGCATGGGGAATCGCCATGCTCTATCATAGCTATTATCGTCTCATTACAGATCAACTCAAATAAAAAGACTAGTCTGTGCAACTGCACGGATTGATGACTAGTATCTTTAATTGACTCTTACGGCATATTTCCAACAATTCGATCAGCCATGGTTCGTCAGTGTCAAGCACTTTTATGGGCTGGCGTACCGCGTCCTCTTAGTTCTGACGCTCTCAAGCCAATAATTTTGCTCCTCTTGTTTCTATTACGTCGCTTTACATGAAACTAGGCTAGCTGCTACCCTGGTAAGCTGGCGGCCTTGAGCCTTTAATCTAATATAATAGTATAATCTAGTCTCATGCGTAAAACTATAGCCCTAAGTACAGGAACATGTATGCCATATAATAGTATAACCGAGTGTTTAGCATCCGATGTGTTTCTTTTTTGAACGTTACGAATTATATTAATTAATGAAACAATGTTAAAGATATGTAGCGATCTGACTTTGACGTTGGAGGTCCTACTGAACAAACCTGTTTTACCACGTGTTTGAGTTCGTTAATTAGCGTGTCAAGGATCTCTGTGGATGTGCAGAATCCACACTTGGGTGGCGTGGTTGTTTGCAGAGGAAAACTAGATGAGATTTGGCGGAGCGTCGTGCAATATTGTCGCGTATCACAGTGTTGTGCAGGTGAATCAGCCGACAAACATTTGCAGGAGTCTAAACACCAGCTAATTAATACCACTAGTCGTCAACTACCCGTGTAATTGCACGGGCCATGTGTTTGTTAACATGTTTATTTAGAAACCCAGAGTTACGAATAGTAAGGAGCAATGACTCCTATTTAAATCAATCTAAACCACTGTAACTCGGTCCCACCAAATAGATGGTTAGATGTTTTCTTGTATACGAATAGTAAGGAGAAAGAAGTCTTATTTGAGTCAACCTGAACCATTGTTGTTCTTGTATACGAATAATGAGTAAGAACTCTTATTTGAGTCAATATGAACCGTTATAATCCCACCAGATAGATGATCAGATGTTTTTTCTTTTTCTTCAATTAATGTGGGGATTTCCAAGTATCTATTTTTTAGATTTGGTGATTTATGTTCTATTAACAAAAGAGTTCTAGGATTTCATTATTTTATTATTTACATTTTTCTCACATTCTATTGTTGTTACATTGAGTACTTCCTCGATTTATACACATGGTAGGATGTAGACAGATAAAGCATAAAGGAGAGAGTATTTATGTTTCTTACATCTTTTGCTTATAGACATCGATTCCTCCTTCGCCACATATTTTCTTTTCCTTTCATTTCTTGGTGTTATGTTCGGGGTTGAGTTGCACCTCTTCTACGATGCACATATATATGTAGACGGATTAAATTCAGACTCCTAGCATGTGTCAGTATATTATAAGATCAATCATCCTACGATGCACATCTATCCGTATTAAATTCAAACTTCTATCATCTTCAGGTCAGTACGTGATAAATTAAATATGCAGACACACAGATCCATACGTGATAGAGTCCGGTTTAACTCTAATATATGTGCATCCGGCTCGAAGACTTCTTCTCTTTATACTACCTCAGGAAACATCTCCGCTGATGGGCACAAAAGGGCAATCGCTCACGGGTTTCGAGCTCGTCAGTAATCTCCTGTCAGTGGAAGTTATACTTCTACTAACGGGCACAGTGTCCGTCAATAGAGATTCACTTCCACTGACTGGCACATAGGACCCGTCAGAGAAAGCCGTTCATCGCTGTCCGGGCCGCACCTTGAGATTACTTTCACTGACGGGCACTAAGTTTCTGCCCGTCAGCGGTATAAATCTTCTCTGACGGGCTCGTTTACTGTGCCCGTCAGTGAAAGTTGTATCACACTTTTTTTAGTGCTGAATTGACAGTGGAAACAATTAGTATTCATATCTGAATATAGCAATTAGTGCCAATATAGCTATTAATATCAGAAATATCTGAATATTGAAATTAGTACCAATATAGCAATTAATATCACAAATATCAAGCTAGTTTACAACGAATTAAAATGACAAATAAATGAATTTAACAATGTTTATTTTCACTAACCCTACTCTACATTTATGACTCTTTGCTAGTACTTCCACTACGGCAGTAAGAGGGTAATTGGTCCACGTAGAAATCACCGCTTGGCCGAATGACTTCGTTGTTGATAACGTACGCGAAGGTCTTCTGGATACGGGCAAAGTCCTTCCTCCAGTCGTACTTAACGTCGGCCAGGTCGTGTATGAAATTATTGAACTGATCCTGGCTCCAATGCGGGTTGTGGGACATGACGAACGCGTCTATGTGAGCGCAGACGTAGTACCCACATGTCACGGTATCTGCCGGCTGTTGCCTGCAAGGGAAGTTGAATTTGTGGACCAGCTTCTTGCTCTTGCTTTCTGCTCCTCCCCCTCGCAGGTTGTATTCCCAAAAGGCAGCTTCCAGAACTTTCTTAATTCCTGAGTAGTCCCGCTTGGCACTTCTCTGGGAGTCAAAATAGTATACCATTCTGAAAGGCTTGTGGATGACAATGAGAATCCAGTGGTCGCTGCGTAAAAGGTAACGAGTGAATATAAACAGATGGGGATACGTGCTTAAGAAAAGCAAACTAGGGACGGTAGTAAGTAACTTACAGGGGGTTGTAGGGCATGAGTACGTACTCCTTGTCCTTATGGTATATCAATGAATCGGTGATGAAATTTATTAGCACCGGTGTCGCTTCCTGTATATAGTAGTCGTTCATGAGGACCGGATCTATTATTCCGAAAGGGAGTTGCCCAGACGCCTACACTCTTGGGCTTGGTGAAGCGCCCACAGCCTGACGAGCATGGTGTCGAGCCGGAAGAGGTTGAACAACATAAAGATATCTTCAAAATTGATGTCGAAGGTGTCATGGTGTCTGTCCAGGAAGAAACCAAAATCTTTTGGCACCTCGACCTTAAAGTAGAGCTCAAAATCATCCCGATTCCGGGACCTTGTCATTATTGTGTCACGGAGAAGTCTCATCTGTGTTGGCAACCTCTGCACCTCATCATCTGGGAGCAAGGGCTCACCTGCCTCGTACACTAGTCGTCGAGGCTTCTTGACAGTGTCGGCAGATGTCTGGAAGGATAAAGATTTCTTCTTGCTTTCCTTGCTTGCCTCCTTCGCAGCGGTGCCACCCCGTTTGTGAGCTCTTTTCCTTTTCCTCTCCGGCTCTGGAGAGGAGGCCCTCTTGCCTCCCGTCAGGGCTTCGCCCACTACGGCATTGAGCGTGGTCGGAGATAAGATCTTCTTTTCCGCTGCGCTCGGGTCATGGTGATGCTTGGAGCGCTTCTCACGGGGTGGCTCGTCCGTCTTGGGTTGCTCCTCCTCTTGGGACGGAAGGATCGCCGTGTGTTGCAACTCGGGAAGATCGTCATCCCGATCATCGAATGAAAGGGGCTCAGGATACAGGCCGAGGAGAGACGGGCCGGCTCTGGTTGATGGAGAGGGGAGGGTTGACGTACTAGGAGAGGACACCCCGGGGAGGACTATCTGACTCTTCAGCCAAAGGATGTAGTACCTTTTGCAGTCTCCTAGCCTGGTGACATCCTCTTCAGGGGCGACAGGGACTGTGACGTCACTGAACTCGGCGACGACGCGGTCCATCTGCACCCTCGCCATGTGGGAAGGTATTGCAACGTTGTGGCATGTCGCGCCCTCTGATGCTGGGAAGACTAGGCCGTGTGCAACCGTCTTCTTCACGCCGGGCAAGGGGATTATGAGGTGGCATTTCATGGGGCCCTGCATAATAAACAATGTGTCGAATTAGAGCATTGTTATCTGCACAATTCTATTAATTAGAGCCCACATATAAGTGATTCATGGTGGCGACGAAGCTTATAGCGATGTCTTCGACGGGACTTGGCGACTCGGGGGCATTGTCAGAGGCTGAGGCGCAGCTGCTCCATCCAGCAGGATAGGAGCCCTAATGTCTATGAGGATGGACAGGTGGACGAGCTGCATCGCGGGTGTCGTAGCCTCTAGACGCTAAAAATTCTTGGGCCGCCAGCATGCCAGCCTCCTGGGCTGCCCTTATCATCTCTTGCATTAGAGATGTTTGCCTTCCTCTCCTCCTCTGGCGGGCAGCCTCGCAGTCCTGGGGAAACACTTCGTCCCAGATAGCCCCGCTCCCGATCCCTCGGACACGCCCTGTCTTCTCCCTCGTCCCTAGAGCCTTCGAGAGATGGTCTTCCCACCTCTGGCTCTAGACGGATTCCTGGGAGCTGGCAGGCTGCTGGGACAGCTGCCTCTACAAGATAAACGGCTCAACGTACGGACCGTTAGCGAACTGGAAGCACAACAGTATATTTGAAGAAGACATCGGATTTAGATTTTACCAATCTTTCGGAGACCGCCTGAAGCTCAGGGTCCGTGATGATAGGAGACCCAGTGGCTGGGTCTGAACCTGTGTGTGCCCTCATCTAGATCTGGGCGCGTTCCTGCTCGATATAGGCGAAGGGAACCGGTTTCCCAGCCGCTATCAACGCGGCATCCTCTTTCGCCCAGATCGGTCTCTTCCCAGGAACACCTCGGTTGCCAAGGTGGTGGGGGAATTTGTTCTTCGCGCGCAGCTTTTTCGCCCGGCGACTCTTCTCCTTGAATTCGTCACTTTTCTTGTCAGCAACGACCTCCTCCCAGTGTTCGAGTTCTACCTTTGGACATTTTTGTTTGATTACAGTCTCGAAATCGGCGTCTAGCAGTTTCGTTGCTTCATATCGCCATGTCCTTAGCGCAGCACACATGATGCTGTCTGCTTTTCTTCGGACTCTTTCCTTCTCAGCCTCTGGGACAGTGTACTTATCCCACAGCTTATCGAAGAGGACCTTTTTCTGGGCATCCGTCATTTTCTTGAAGTCCTAGCATGTGATCCTGACATGCTCGCGGACAATGCACCCACAGGTGTTGCTGAACGACCTCACAGCCTTCTCGGGACTCGCAGGAACACCTGTTACGCCGACTCGAGTGATGACGAATGTCTCGTTCGTCAGCTGGTTGCCACCTCTAGGGTTGTACTATCTCCTCGGCTTCTCTGCTGTTGACGACAGCTCCAGCGCCTCCTGTTCCTCTGATCCTGACTCGCTAGATTAGCCAGATGCACTCTCTTCATCTTGTGCCGTGGGAGGTGCAGGTGCCGAAGGTACATTCTCCAGCTCGACGGCAGGTTCACTGGCCGGCTCGGGGGCTCTTTGATCTGTTAGGAGCGGGACGTCAATCGGGGCTGCCATGTCTAGGGGCGCCACCCTGTCATCATCTACGCGGGCTAGTTCCCAGATTGGCGACGAGTCCATTTGCGACTAGAAGTGGCTTTTCTGTTTCAGAACTGTCATGAAGTGAAGCAAGAAAAGATAAGTGTCATTTTTCAAAATAGCTTTGTTAGCTTTGTTAGCGACTAGTAAGTCTTAGCTTTGTTAGCAACTAGTAAATGTTGTAAAGTCATATCCATGGACAAATTCCAGCAAGAAATGATACAAACATCAGATGTCACTATGGGAACGAATGATCGAACACTCAAGGTATACATCATCACACATCCCGCTAAATGGACAGAGTGACCAAACTAATAGCTCCATCAGGGAAGAAATTCCTGCATATTCATTTATCACAATTGCACAAACAACTTATTACAATTCATCAGAAGTCGTAACATGTCTCAATTTTGCTAAACAGCGAAAACCAGCACGGTACATGTTTCATGATCAATATGGGCAAGGGGTAAGAGAAACAATTTGGAGCCATTCAAGAGTTCAGGTTTAACAAAATTGCATAGAACTACAATTTCAGTAAAATCCCTCTCAATGCAAAAGATGATCATGTTGTCTTCTAAATCATCACTATATCTACAACACTCTCGATGTTCTAGTCCAATTTTCTATATCCCGCCTCTTCAAGCCTCTTACGTAAAGACATGTCAAAAGATACAAACAAGATATGTATATTCTAATACAACATAAGGAGTAAGGAGTATCTATCTTGAAGAGAGGCATTGGACCTCTGACCCATACACAATAGTAAAGCACAATTGCTGACCCTTAGCTTAGAGAATGGTTGCCAACAGTAATACACGTCAGATATCTGCAGTTGGTTTTGGCAGCTTAGTGAGACCATTGTGGATTAAATTGCTAAATACAGAACGGCCAAACTTTGCATGAATTGTAATTCACAAATTTTATTCATACAATTTTTTAAAGCTAACAAAAGGCATATGCTACATTAGAGCAACATTACTACTTAACAGTGACTTGCTAACAAAAAATAAACATGTAATTACACTTCATAGCCAACCAAATCAACACATCCCAGATCAACACATTTCTAAACATTGCACAAATTCACAAATTCAACCAAATAAACATGTAATTTTTGAACAATGCACAAATTCACATCCCAGGTCAACACGTTTGGATGGCATGAATGCAGGCATCTATATAGAAACATTGTTCTTATCTCCATTGTTCTTAGCTACAACATGATGTACAAAAATGAAGAAGAAATGTTTAAAGATTTTGCCTTCGGGTGGAACTTGGAGCCCTTCGTGTGGAGCTCGGCAGAGGCTGGCTAAGGGAAGGCCAGAGGCGGTGGGCTGACCGGCGCTGGAGGTGGGGAGGGAGGTCGGGGCTAGACCGGGGAGGATGTGGGCTCGGGAGCCGGCGGCACGGATGCAGGAGGCGGCGGCGCGGACACGGGCTTAGGAGGCGACGGCACGGATGTGGGCTCAGGAGGCGGCGGCGCGGACGCGGGCTCAGGAGGCGGCGCGGCAGCCTGGCGGCACGGGGCTAGGGCACTCGCTGCTGGTTCAAAATCGAACGCGCGAGAAATGGGGAAATTTCACCAAGTCCCATTTATGTAGTGCAGCACATCCACTGACAGGCACGTATTATGTGCCCGTTAGTGGAACTCCTCCGTCCTTCACTGACGGGCAACAACACGGAAGCCCATCAATGAAAGTAAATCACTAGTGACGGGCTCTAAATACTTGACCGTCAGTGAAAGTATCACCAGTGACGGGTGTCTTAGCATGGCCTGTCAGTGGAACTTGGTTTGTGGTTTGAAATAGTGGGCTGATTTTCTTTTCTCTTGGACTTAGCAAGATGAGACAGCCCATCTTTCTGTCTGAGCCAATACAAATATTGAAGTTTTACTAGGGCACATGTCATACCACCGTGTACGTGCATGAGTGAGAGGCTGATTTTAGGGTTTGTGTTGTGGACTTAGGGGCTGATTTTAGGGTTTGTTACTCTTTAGTCTTAACAAAATGAAAAGCATTGAACTGGAAACTTTCGCTCACATGGCTGTTCCGGATGTTGTACCAATGATAGTTTGTATTTCCACCAAAGATAGATTAGGAGCTTATTAGTTTGATGTCTAGTAATATCCATCGCTATGTTATCATTGTTTTAATAGAAATGGTTTGCAGACTTGACTTAGAGCATACATGCAACACGGGCCTAGCTATTTCACCTAGTCCCGAACATATATAATTAACCATACAATTCATCAGAATGATATTATTACACATTGAGGTTCGTTCTGAATTGATCAGAAAGCTAGGTTTCGTCGTCTTCGACACGCTTCTCAATAGTACTTCTGATCTTCTTGCTGGTATACGTCAGTCCTTCGCCGTGATTGCGTCTTATGTAGGGGCACGTATCCTGAGTACCTTTACGCCTCTTGCTCGTTCGATCATCAACATCTTCTTCTTCTGTATCCGGATCATCGAACTGGTTGTAGTCCTCTTCGTCAACTACACCATCGACTCCGACAATACTCCTTTTCCCTTTCCTCACAACAACGCGCTTCTTATTATCTGGGTCGGTTATGTAGAAGACTTGGGCGAGTTGTTTGGCTAATACCCATGGCTCATCTTTGGGACTGATTGATTTGACTTGTCGTGACTCCATAGGGATCGGTGGAGGTATAACCATGGTACTGGTGTTCATATCTTCGATTCTGACGTCTTTCGCCCATCTCACACGAAACATCGGGATCTTGGTCATAGTGTAGTCAAGTTCCCAGATCTCTTCGATCACGTCGTAGTACCTACATTTCTTGCCTTGATGACCAGTTCTGGACTCCTGCGTTACACCGCAGTTCTGGTACGTACTGTGCCGGTCTTTAGCCTCGGTATAGAATGTATATCCGTTGATATCATACGATTGCCACGTCACGACTTTGCTATCGGGTTCTTGTGACAACATTCGGACGGTTTCTTCTTCCCCGTTTGACGGCTCCCTTTCGTACCAGTAGTCCTTTAGCCACCCGGAGAACTTTGCGTTATGCTCTTTCGTGAGCGCAACTATGCCCTTTTTTGGATTCGCTTCGCGCAACTATTTCATGTGTATCTAAATATAAGGCCGTACCACAGCCAAGTGTTGCAACACCACGAAATGTGCTCTGCTGTAGTCATCTGATCTTTGCGATCGATACACGTGTAAACTTTTATGCCCGATCGCACCTTTACCGTCGAGCCTGCCGGTGTGCCACGAAACTGGAACACCTATAGGTTTTTGATCACGCATGTAATCCGTGCAGAACTCAACGCCCTCTTCGGTAGCATAGCCTTGGATGATGCTACCTTCCGGGTGCGCTCTGTTACGAGCGTAACACTTGATAACCCCGTTGTACCTTTCAAACGGGTACATGTTGTGCAAAAACACGGGACCGAGGTCCAGTATCTCTAGGACGATATGGATCATGAGATGTACCATGACATCGAAGAATGCTGGAGGGAAATACATCTCAAGTTCGCATAGTATGACAGTGATCTCGGCCTTTAGTTTCAGGCAGCGTTGCACAGTGATTAACTTCTGACAGATAGTGTTGAAGAAGTTGCAAAGATACGTGATCATCTTGCGGACACCTGGCTCCATGATACCTCTAATTGCGACAGGGAGTATTTGTGTTATCATCACGTGGCAGTCATGAGACTTCATGCCAATCAGTCGGTGAGTCTTCATGTCAACAAGTTTTCGGATGTTTGCGGAGTAACCCGAAGAAACTTTGACACCATAGAGGCATTCGCAGAGGCTATGGAGCTCGTCTCTACTCAGAGTGTAGTAGGCAGCAAGACAGCTGGTCTTGACTCTGATACCATTCTTCCCCATCTTGGTCGTTTCTCTGGTTGCCCACAGCTCAGGTCTTATATTCATGTGTTGCATGTCTGCTCGTGCCTTCGGTCCATCTTTTGTCTTGTCCGGAATGTTGAGCAAGAGACCAAGCAAGCTATCGCAGATATTTTTCTGGACATGCATTACATCAATGCTATGACATGTGTCTAGATGAGGCCAGTAAGGCAATTCCCAGAAAACAGATTTCCTTTTCCAGACGCCCTTTACCGGCGGTTGTTTCTTTCCTTTTCCTGTCTCAACTTCGTCCATTTCATTCAAGAGATCATAGATTTCTTGTCCGGTCTTCTCGTGAGGCTTGGGACGGAGTTCTTTTGTTCCATCGAACCTTTCCGTGTCCTCTCTCCGTGGGTCGTTCATGGTCAGCCACCTTCGGTGTCCCATGAACACGATCTTTCTAGAGCCCTCTAAGAAAACACTTGTAATTTCTTCCATGCACTTAACACATGCTTCGTATCCTTTGGTGCACTGACACGCGTTGTTCCTGTACGCGGGATAATCTTGCACCGTCGTGAACAGCAGGCCTTTCAGAGTGAAGAACTCTTCTTTGTCCGCGTCCCAGACCTGAGCTCCTTCTCCCCATAGCGTAGCAAGTTCGTCCTTTAGTAGTTGTAGATACACGTTAAGATCCATTCCAGGCTGTTTTGGCCCTTGAATGAGAATAGACAGGTGCATGTACTTCCGCTTCATGCACAACCATGGAGGGAGGTTATACATCCAAAGAATCATGGGCCATGTGCTGTGTCTGCTGCTCATGTTGCCGAATGGATTTATTCCGTCGGTACTCATACCAAACCTGATATTCCTGGGATCACTACCGAAGTCAGGGTATTCTGCATCGATTGCCCTCCACTGACAAGCATCAGTTGGGTGTCTCAACACCCCATCCTTTCTTCGCCCCTCTTCGTGCCAATTCATCAGCTTTGCCTCCTTCTTGTTATCGAATAAGCGCTTCAGACGGGGGAGGACTGGAAGGTACCACACAACCTTTGCAGGGGCACCACTCGTCACTTCGGCCTCATCATCGTCTTGGTTTCTGCCCCGCTTATATCGGGATGTGTTGCACACCGGACATTTGTGCAGATCTGTATACTCTTTGTGATAAATAATGCAGTCATTTCGACAAGCATGCAGTCTCTGTACATCCAATCCAAGGGGGCAGACCACCTTCTTGGCTTCCTCGGTGCTCGTAGGCAACACGTTCTCTTTTGAAAAAACCGTTGCAAGGTATGCTAGTGTCTCATCGAAACTTGCGTCCGGACAGTTGTGGGCTGCCTTGATCTTTAGAAGTTCTAGCGTGACTGAAAGACGTGTGTGCTCAGGATCGCAGCTACGATACAGGGGTTTTGTCGAGTCTTCCATCAGTTTTGCAAACTTTGCGACATCTCTTTCGTCCTCGGGGTCTTCAACCACCTGGTCCGCCATGTGACTGTCCCTCGATATTTCAGCCAAATTGTTTCCCGTCTCTCCCGTCAGGTCTTCCCTACATTCAGAAATATGGTCTTCATCTTCTTCTGCGTCTTCATGTATGTCCTCTTCTTCTAAACAGTCAACAGTAGCTAAATTATCCTCCTCCTCACCATGACTTGTCCAACGTGTATAACCTTCCATGAAACCTCGAGTCAATAAGTGTAGCTGCAACATGCCTCTCTCTCTGAACATTATCGTGTTCGTGCATACACAACACGGACAACACATCTTGTTCGCACCCTTTTTGTCCCTATCTTCCTTGGCCACATCTAGAAACCCATTCAAAGTATCGACAAAAAGCCGTGTTGCCCTTTCGCCGTACATCCAACTTCGATCCATCGAACTGTACAACAACAAACTGATTGATTATACTCCAAATTAATAGAATAAACACAAAATTTATTCTCTTCTTTCATATTTTACATCGTACCAAAGAGAGCTCGGTAGCTACGGCCGTCAAGGAGCGGACTCGAGAGCTTTCCCAATAGGGTAAGAAGAGAGAGGAGGGGAGGGGAGGAAATTAAGCGACGGTAAAATGGGTGGAGAGGAGGAGGGAGGGTTAAAATAGATCTAGATATAGATTAATTGTATATCTAGAAGGAGGGAGGAGGGAGGAGGAAAAGGGGAGAGAGAGGGGAAAAAGGGTGCAAAGGAGGAGGGAGAGGATTGCTCTAGATCTAGAGGAGGAGGGAGGGAGGGAGGAGAGGGAGGAGGGGGAGGAGGCCAATGGGGAGAAGGGGGAGGAAGGGGAGGAGGCCAAGGTAAAAAATTGGGACAGAGGGGAGGTGGGGGCGAGGTGCAGCTGGCCGGAGCTTGTAGCTGGCCGTGTGAGGCGCGCGAGCTCAACAGCCAGCTGCAGGCGCCGTTCCTCTGGTTATATAAGAGCAGACATATCACTAACGGGCACAGATAACACGCCCGTTAGTGATCAGTATCATTCCCGAGTAACCATTCACTGACGGGCTCTTACTGGCCCGTCAGTGAAAGTAACCTATTCACTGACGGCCACGGAAATTTTGCCCGTCAGTAGAAGTAAATGTCAGTGAAGACGCCGACATTTTCATCCCTTCCTACTTGTACTGACGGACACTTAATAACCCGTCAGTGAAAGTCTCCGATTCACTGACAGGCAGTTAGTGCGGCCCGTTAGTAGAAGTCTCTGTTAGTGAAGACGCCAACTTTCTCATCCCTTCCTACTTCCACTGACGGTCCTAAAGTGTGCCCGTCAGTAGAAGTTATCTTCCTGCCCATCTGCATTACATTTACTGACGGTCCATATCTCGCCTGTCAGTGGATCATGAAAACAGCAACAGGCATCCTCTTGCCCGTCAGTAGAAGTCTTGCAGCAGAAGTGTTTTCTGAGGTAGTATATTGAGTTTGATTTGGATAATAATGTAGCTGCACGTAACGTGTTTAGATAGGTAAAAAAAAATATACTTGTTTGATCATGCATGCTTTGAGAATCATATTTTTTCCTAAAATTAATATGGACGCTCAAAAGAAGTCCTATTTGAGTAGTAAGGAGCACGAACTTTTATTTCAGTTAATCTGAACCGTTATAACTTGGTCCCACCAGATAGATGATCGGATGTTTTTCTTTTTTTGATTAATGTGGGAATTTCTAGAGAGTCTGTAATTAATATAGTAATAGATAGATATGTTCAAAATTCCGTTGGAAGGCAAGGCGATATCTCCCTTATTCTCTCTCTAACCAACAAATATTTTTCTACAAAATTCTTCTGGGGCGTCGACCAAGATCACATGTTGTATACATAATTCGATCCCTTGCCTCTTCTCTCTAGACAACAAATATTCTTCCCACAAAATTCTTATTGAGCATCAAATCGCTATATATGTTGTATGAATATAATTATTCCCAAGCTTCTAATTATCTAAGGGCGTGCACAATGGTTCGATATATGTCTGATTTTCTTCATCATGAGGATTTATGTTGCCGTGAAGGAGATAGAAACTTGTCTTCTCTTTGTCAAGAAAAGACTAAAATAAACCTAATGCAGTAGAATGAAGGGATATATAAGAGACAAGCGCATTAAATAAGGCAAAACAACCTTCTTTACCATGATGTATCTATGTTCGCATTAAATAATTCAAAACAACCTTCTTTACCATGATGTATCTATGTTTTCTGTTATCTTTTGATGACATGGTTGAATACAAGAAAATATAGATCTCTACCACCGTACATGCCTCAAGAAATCCACACATATGATGGCATCTAATTCACACTACTTCTGTTTTAGAATAGATGTCCTTTTAGCGTATCTAACTTTTCTAAAAATACATATACTTCTAAACTTTTAATGTAATTTTAGTCATTTTGTTCATATTTTTCCCTTTACTAATGTCATCAAGAAAAGAGCTAATTACTCATATGGTGAGAATATTTATTAATTACCTTGGGGAGGAAAAAGAGATAAATGTACATGAAAATGATTGAATGGCAGCGTTGAGGTTCCAGTCACACCATTAATTCTTGTGCCTAACTCTAAAATGAGATCTGTTATAAAAGGGAGGGAGTACCTTTTTTGTGTTCTTGTATTTTTCACTTCATGCTACGCTCTGTTTACCGAACAAGATTACGGGCCTCTTTGATTAGTAGAATTCTCAAAACGTAAGAATAGAAAAAACGTAAGAATTAGATGTCATGACATGTTGTATCCCACTGGAATTGAAAATACAAGAATAAGTACTAGAAGTTGTTTGGTTGCACCATAGGAAAAATGAAGGAATTTTTTTAGAGGTTTGGTGCATGTCATAATTTTCATAGAAGTAAAGAAATTTTTTTAAGAGGATGGACTCAATAGAATTATGATTGAAATTACATACAAAGTAGTGCATAAGAAAATATCATATGATTTTTAATCTTACAAATCAAATGAGCACTATAGAGAAAATACTTAAAGAACAGAATTCTTCAAAAAAAGTTTGTGAGATTCTTTTCAATCAAAGAGGCCCTAAAATTCAAATCCTTTAATATTTTATTTTCATATGCATAGGTTCTTTCCCTGATTATATTGATTGACCCGTTTGCAATTTAGTCTAGAACTAGGGGTGGCTATCGACTTAGAAATACTCATTAACTTAACGAGCCAGCTCGATTCGATTCGTTAACGAAACGAGCTAAACCACCAACTCGGCTCGACTTGTTAAATACTCGAGTTGGGCCGTTAAGCTTGTTAAATACTTGTTAAGACTTTTAACATTCTTTCTCATTGCTGACTTGGCCAGATATTTTTTGCGGGCTGTCAGATTTTTCAGACCTGCTAGATAAACAAGTTAAACGAGAGCTCGAGTACTTGGTAACTCGGTTCGTTTAACTCGTTATCTTAATGAGTTCAAAGTCCAATTCGGCTCGACTCGTTAAGGACGGAGTTCGAGCCAAGTTTCCAAGTACTCGTTTAACTTGCAACTACCGAGTTTAAATTCCCCCTCTATCTAGAACAAATAGCAGCTGGTACATTTGAATGTGGCCCCAGCAGAATAGAGAACATAGAGCTGCATGCTTCGGTCACTTGTACAACTAATCAGTTGACTACAAATTAATTTTATCTATCTGTCTACCTCGATCTCGAACCCAAGGGCCCAAATCGATCGGTCGTTACGCATCCTGTAATAATGCAACCGTACGCTAACCGCTAATTAAAGATTGCTAGGTCAAAGCCATCAGCACAATCAATTAAGAAGAAACATCTTGCATTGCATGCCTTCACTAACCGGATTATCAGTACTCCTTTCCTGCTTCTGTTCTCTCCCATCTCAAATAAGTAAATCCTAAAGTCGCCGTACGTACGTGAGTCATCATGGGAAAATCGTCGTCTCTGACGTGCCCAGCAGTCCAGCTGATCTGTTAAACAAGGTACCGTTTGACCGACAAACTGAGCGATTTGCGTTTTTTTTGAAAATGTAAGAGTTTTATTGGTTTGCACCTATATCGATCGAGACGATACATAAATAAAATAGCTTCCAGCCTCTAAACAGGACATGTACATAACCTAAAGAAAAAAAAAGAGAGGTTCCAGCCAATCCCCGACTTTCAGCCCGCCTTAAGGCGTCTCCAACCGGTGGCTAAATCTTCACCCATGCATGGCAAAGAGCTCCCTCATAATAGTCTCTAAAGAGCGACACGTCACTGAAATAAGCTCCCAGTCTTCTAGCCGTTGCAGAGCTGACCAAGAGGTCAGTGTGTGCACCTGTAAATGATATGTAAAGGATTATATAATTTATGTTTATCAAAGGCAACGTTATTTTTACATAGTCAAATCGACCAACACAAAGTAGCAGCTCCCAAAAGAAATAATGAGCGTAGCTTCTCATCTAGGCCCCTAACTCAAGTGCCAAAAGGATTGGTGATACTAGTTAGAGGAGTTAACCCTAACCCCTCTTGTGTGGCCAGCCATACAAAATGCGCAACAAGGCAATAAAAAAATAAGATGTTGATAATTTCTTTATGGTTACAAAAATAACATTCCGGACTACCCTCCTAGTTTCTTTTACTAAGTTCATTTTTTCTGGAAACTACTCCCCTCCGTAGATACCAAAGGAAATTTTTTATATTTGCATGAATTTTTAGTTTCCAAGTTGTGTATTCCAAATTGGAACATTTTGATGCATCAGTCGACTATATAAAGAATTGACTGTCCAAGTGAAGTTGTGAACTCAAAGAGGTCAATCAAATTCTGCTCTACAATGCCTCGCCTAAAGGAAAGGTTTAGCGGGGTTGAACTCAGGACATGAGCCACGGTGGCCTATTTCTGTCGAGCAATATTAAATAGCTGTGGATGTTGAGTAGATAATGAAAAGTTTCCTAGCCATGTATCAATCAAAAACAGATTTGAGATCCGTCTCGGAGCCTGTAGGTGCCCAAACTCAAAAGGACATGTTTGACTTCATTAATCCGGTCCAAAAGTGGGGATCGCCCAATTTACCTTCTACTTGTGCAAGAGTTTTATCTTTTAAGTATTTTCGTCATAACAAAGACTGTCATACCCCTTCTTTGTTAAGCATATTGAAGAGCCACTACATAGAAGGCTAATGTTTTTCATGTCTATATTTTGAATACCGAGGCCGCCTTGATCACGTGGCATACATAGACTACTCCACTTGGTGATTCTGTACTTTTTCCTGTGCTCATCACTTTGCAAGTAAAACCTGGATCTAAAGTAATTGAGCCATTATAGGACCCCACACGGAATCTCAAAGAAAGACAGTATGAACATGGGCAGACTGCTCAAGGCTAAATTGACGAGAGTGAGGTGACCGCCAGTGAAGAGATGTTCCCCCTTCTAGCTGCTCAATTGTCTCTCAGAAAATGTTCCACCCCTTTCCTTTCCGCATTCCTAAGTTTCCGATAATGGATCGGAATACCTAGGTAGCAGAAGCGGAAGAAACCCGTCTCATATCCAAGTAGTTGTTTGTCTTGTAATTCTTGTTCTTTGGCCGTACCGTTTGAGGCCCAACAATTGTTCAAAAGCACATAAGATTAATTCAAGGTTGACCACTTGATCTAGATCATGCTCCATGAGCAAGAGAGTATCATATATATATTGGAGAATAGATAGACTATCATCCACTAAATGAGGAACCACCCATGGATTTTGCTGTCTAGCTTAGCACGCTCAATGAAAATAGCTAGCATATCAACCACAAGGTTAAAGAGATTGGGGGCTAACGGATCACCCCGTCTCAACCCTTTCCTTGTCTAGAAATATGGGCCAATATAATCGCTGATATTAATGCTGATAATAATCCAGTTATAAAGGTGTTAATCCATTGGCACCACAAGTAGGAAAACCCTTTCATTTTTAAGGTTTGTTGGAGAAAGGGCCACTTCACCTCATCATAGGTTTTCTCAAAATCTATTTTAAAGACGACTCCGTCTAATTTCTCTTTATGCATCTCATGAATTGTTTCATGGAGGATCACCACCCCATCCAGAATATAGCATCCGACATGGAAGTTTTTTGGGTTGGTCGTATTATTTTTTCCGCTACCATAATGATCCTATTTGTAACTAACTTGGTAAAAAAATTGAAGCTCAGCAGCATATGTGCCTATACTACTGAATTTTGTTGGCATCTTTGATCTTCAGTAGAAGAGTGATAACCCCAGTGTTAAGGTTGTATAAAGGAAGGTGGCCATCATGGAGTTAATGAAACATAGCCATCAGACCATCTTTGATTACATCCCAGAAGACCTGATAAAACTTAGTGGGGAAACTGTCCGAGCGAGGTGATTTATTATGTTCCATTTGGAAGATCATATCACGAATCTCCTTCTTTGCGAAAGGCGACGTGAGAATTGTGCATTCCTTGGGTGACACCTGTGTAATATCCTCTTGCCATGTCTACCACAGAGAAATTATTGGCTTCAAGAGCACCAAAGAGACCTTTGTAGTAACTAGTTATATAGGTCTTTATATTGGCATTCCCGGTTATTACCCCCTCATCTTGTTCTAGATGGAAAATCTATTGTTTGTGATGTTTCTCATTGGCCACAAGGTGGAAATATTTAGTATTGTTTAGCAAATGTTTCACTTTAGCACATTGATACCATTTTATTTCTTCTTCCCAAAGTAACTAGGCTAGCCTATCATTGGCCAACTATTTTTGATGAATGTTTTCGTTAGATAACTCAACCAATTCAGCTTGTTTATCTAGCACAATAATTAAAAGGAGCTCTTTCTTTTATCGTTTATAAGTTTTAAGGTATTTCTAGCCCAACCATGAAGAAATTCGTAGTCGACTGTGGGGACCTATTCTTAATGACCAGATCACCTCTGTGTTGAACTAGCAGTAGCCCCATGATCAGTAGCTACTGCCCACACTCAAAATCATCCATTAAATATTACAACACACTCGACCATTGTGATTGATACTTACAGTTAAGGCCAATAGGCCAAATAACATCAGAGGCTTTCAGTAGAAGGAAACAAAAAGATAAATCTGGACCAAGTGATACGCCTAGCCCACAAGAAACCGATTGGGGTTGTGCCCTAATTCTCGTGACACTGTTGAAGCAATTCCAGTAACATCGCTCTTCTTCCATACCTGGCTAAATCAACAAGTCAAGTGAGTACAATTCTGCATCAACCATTAATTGTAGCTCCAGCTACTTCCATAACTCCATAATTCTGACCATCTTACTAGTGGGCAACCTTGACTCCCATGTCCCTATTTCTGAATTCCATTCTAGTGGGTAACACCTATCCCCGGCCACGTCCTTAATCCCATATCCCACATTGTCAAATATTTTGAAAACTTGAGTCTAACCAAGTGTGGCCTTGTCCGAGTTATTTCCATGACCATGGACATGGCTATTCGAATAGATTTTAACACTGCAGAGGCTATACGGCTTTACCCATAAGATATGAATTTTCCTTATTGCCATGGTCACATGAGCACACTTTACGATGTGTGTCGCAGGGATATCACAAAAAGGCGTTTCGCCTGCATAGACCTAATGGTGAACCCACTAGATGAACGTATCTCACTATCCACACAGTACTGCTACCAAGATTTACTACCAGAGTGAGGGTTCCATCTTTCCTTCTAATGCTTGCCACGAGAAGCCTCTCAAAGGAAGCTCTGACTCTTCTGCACTTTCCTCCTAACGCTTGCTGGTTCCAAGCTAGTCCTAAACAAGGTAATCGACCAAGCCCTTCCCATTAGGGCGACATACGCATTGACTTGGTCAAGAGACACTAAACTTTGGTCCTTAATTGACCCAAAAGGGACTCCATCACTTCATCACATGTGGCTCACCATCCACTTGCAAACATTTCAACTTACATGAGTAAGTATCATCTCAACTTTCAACAACAAACTCCATGTGAATATCCAACAACAGACTCCATCTCAATCTCCAATAACATACATTTTTGGAAACCTTCCTCAAACTGAAAATATCATCCAAGGGTCCCATAATGTTTCACCATAATTGTTTGAAGTGATTCGCAACTTTCTATTGTTTATTTTACTAAAGCATGACTAAGCAATATCTAAATATATCACTTATATCCCACTAAATATTTTTTAACAGAGGGTAAGTACTACTAGGGTGAAAAAGATACTTGATACAATCCATCAGAGGTATAGCATGTCCAAATTTGGCATTATCTAATTTCTACAAATGAAATAGTATTTAAATAATATATAATGCAATTATTTGGCAAACAAAAAATATATGTAAGAAATATGGGTTCAATATGGTCAAGGGCGGTGATTGATTGGCTTGAATTTGTCCTGCTATTGTTCTGGACGTCCTTTGAGAATTGTCACGGCATCGTACCCTAATTGTTCGGAAGAGCAAATAAAGCAAAATATAAAAAAACAAAAAATAAAATTAATTGTAGAAAATATGAAGTTGGTGTAGTTGGATAGGATTTTATTTTAGATGAATATAGAAAAAATGGAGCCAACCGGAGTTAAAACAAGGGAGATATGAGTTTCCATGTTTTCCTAGGAGAGAAAATAGAGAGGGAAAATAGCTCTAGTCTGAAAAGGGAGTGATGTCGATGGCGTACTATCGAGAATATGCCTTCAGTTAAAAGTTAGTGGTTATAGAGGTATTTAAAAGGTGAAATACTATTTCTAGAAGAAAACTGGCATGTGGGGACCAGCTGTGAGTGAAACATTAGCACTTTAAATGCTATTTGGCACCCTATCAAGTGGGAGCCGCCTATCAGGAGAGAGAACATGGGAGGCTTGAGAGGGGATCACCGACAGTGAACAACACTGCTAGAGGTAGAGGAGACCACAGATTCGTGCTCAGGGCGTTGAGGCAGACTAATGGTGGTGTCAATGGCCGCTGACGATGAATGAAGAGAGGTGTCATTGACCCCTGTGATGATGACTACAAAGCAAATTGGGGTTTTTCCCTCTAGTGATACGCTCCTGGAGACCGACATGGCAAAAGGATAAAAGGGAGATGGGGAGATGGTTTAAGCGAGGGATTGTGGAAAAGCTCACCAGAGCGGCTGGATTTTGCAAAGTAGCCATGGTGGCGTACCTCATCGGAGGCGGGAAAGAAGGCCTACGTGGCCGGTTCTGGTGTTTGGGAAGGGGTCTAGGAGGGAGGAGTGGAGTGGAGGATAAATGGGAACTTAGGGTGGCCTTAAATAGGCTTGGCACCGGTGCACCGTGGTTCGAGCGTACGGGCAGACTGGGTTCGTCAACGGTGGCATGAGATCTTGCGACCGCAAATGCCGAGGCACTGGGGAGGTTAGGCGAAGGATGTAGCACGATGATGGGATGACACATGGCTACCTGTTGTTGGAGTCGATTAAGCGTTGGCATCGACGCATGTAGCCGCAACATGGCATGTGCATGCATTGGTAGACATGCACCGTGTCATGGTAGCAGTGGAGGAGGACGGGCCGTACATTGTGTGGGTGTGTCATTGGGGCCGTGGCGGTGCGGTGGGGCGCGACCACTGGTCGGCACTACCGTGCCCCAGTGCACGCCGTGACGTGCTAGCTGCAGCATCCAGCTAGCGAGAGAGGACGAGAGAAATTGGGAGAGGGGCTGTCTAGTGGGTCCCTTGGTCCCTTGTAAGTGATAGGGGAGCAAATGAGGTGGCAGTGGTGGTCTGGCTCAAGCTGAAAACGAGATGAGACCAAATAGACTGCTCAAGCTTGGATTTAAATTTTGAGCATAATTATGAACTTGCAGATGACAGGAAAGATGGGAAAAGGACCCTGGAGGATGAATAGATAGATGATCCCTGACCTTTTGTGGATTTTTCTGATATTAAAAATAGGTAGAAACAAGCTATGTTCAAACCTAGCTCAAATTTAAAATTGCAACCTTTTTAAATTTTTGAACTGGACAAGGGCTTTTGATCAAGGATGTGAGATCAAGATAATGAGAGGGTGTTCTCATGATTTTTGGGGATTTTTTGAGATTTAAAAATTAGGGAAAAAAGCTGAAATTCAGATATTTAAATTATTTTGAAACTTTTGAACTAGAGGTCAAGATATTATTCTAGAATCTGGTAAGGATTGATGTGAGAAGGCTTGTGAAATTTTATGGGGATGATTAGACGAGAAAAAGTAGCATGTGATGGTAGATCATTGAATCAGCCTTATTTCCATTTTTGAATTTGGAAAATGAAAACCGATTCAAAAAGGGTATGTACCGTGCAAAGTTAATATGAAAAGTTGTTAAATATTTGAGTATTCATATTGCAGAGAGTTTAGGAATATTTCTCTAAATATTTATTGAGAGGTTTTAGACTAGACATTTCGGGGAAAGGAACATGAAATACATAGGGTAAAGGGCAAGGGAGAACTACAAGAGAAAAAGATGTCATACTTGTGCACTTGTTTATGATGAAGGATATACATAAATTTTGTGTAGAAAAATGGTTTCGGATAGAAAAATGGTTTCGGATTATAGGTACCAATTTTATTTTTGTAAATCAAAAGTCAAAGTACAATTTATTATTATGATCGAATTAAGTAAGCAAAAGCAAATCAAGTTTTCGTAAACCCATATTTCTTGGTACTAAAAACCAAGTTGTGACATTGATGAATCTTGGATTGCCAAAGAGACATCAGTGAATTGCCTCTATTCCTCCCGTCGCCAGTAGGAGGCCACCATCTCGTGGAACCCATTGCGGGTAAGCCATCCTAGTTCGAATTTAAATAGGAGTTGGTTTCTAAAAAATGAATCTGCCCCTATGTCAACTAGGAGAGGAGTATGGTCCAAATGAATCTCTCGAGTGTTTGCACCGTTACCGAGGGGAATTTTTGCTCCCATTCGAGGAATATGGTCCAACATGAATCTTTCAAGTGTCTGCACCGTTACCAAGGGGAAACTTTGCTCCCATTCAGTGCTCACAAGAACTTTGTTTAGCTTCTTAAAGGTTGGATTATCGGTTGAATTAGCCTATGTGAATTTTCTTCCAGATAGAGCAATTTCACGCAGATCCAAGTCATCAATAACCACATTAAGTAGGAATGGCCATCTGGCGTTAAAGTTGAAATTATTTTTCTCCTCTAAATTATATATGATATTAAAGTCCCCTCTGACTATAAGATGGAAGCTCTCCATACGGCAAGTATCCATAAAATCAATCAGGAATGCTTCCTTAAACTATGGTTGTGCCGCTTCATACACGGCCACCAACGCCCACTTAAAACCGTGAGTTTTTTAAATAATATTTTTTATTCAGAAATTTCAAAAATAATAGGACATTCGAAATTTTTTCAAAAATGGCCCCAATCGCCATGACCCGTGGCGGTAGGCCGTAATCGCCACGGCCCATGGCGGTAGGACGCTACTCGCTACCAGTTCTGTCGGTTGAAAGTTATCACCGCGGGCCGTTACGATATTTAATGAAATCGCCAATGGTGGTGGCGATAACTTCCAACCGCCTCGGGCGCTGGCAATTGAGCGTTAATTCCACGTGCTAACTTCCAACTGCCATGTCACGTGGCGTAATCGCCAGGAGCCGTGGTGATAGCTCCCGTAATCGCCACGAGCTGTGGCGATATCTCCCAGATATATAAACCACGCGGCCGACGCTGCTGCGAACAGAGAAGAGAAGAGAGGGGATTTTCGGGTAGGGAGGAGGAAGAGAAAGAGAGAGGAGGAGGAAAAAAGAGAGAGGAAAAGAAAGAGAGAGGAGGAAGAGAAAGAGAGAGGATAAGGAGAAAGATAGAGGAGGAGGAGGAGAAAGAGAGAGGAGGAAGAGAAAGAGAGAGGAGGAGGAGAAAAGAGGAGGAAGAGAAAGAGAGAGGAGGAGGAAAAAAAGAGGAAGAGAGGTGTTTCTGCAGGTAATTTTTCGAATCTTTACTGTTTATTGTAGCAATTTAAAATTTTTACTAGATCTAGAATTAGGGGTAAATTTAGAGTAGATTTATTCCTAGATACAATAGTAGATCTAGAATTAGGGGTAAATTTAGGGTAGATTTATTCGTAGTATTTAGATATCATAATGTGTAGAAATAACGTAGTATTTTAAATAGAAACATATGGTAGATTACATAGATGACTTATTCAGAACAAATGGTAGATTAGGTAGACGATGTAGCAAGCCGACGTCGATTTAGAGGTCAATTTTGAAGTAGCAAGTCGATATCAATTTAGAGGTTGAATACTGACATTTTCTATCTAGTTCAATAATACTTTATAATATTTGTGTGCAGAAAGTAGTATATAAAATTTTAGTTGTACCCACTCGTACTATATTTAGAAATTGAGTATAACCATTTTTTGGCGCATGGCAGCATCTTAGACTGTACAGACTAAAATATTACGTTTTGGATGGCAGGAATGTCAGAACTAGTCGAATTTGTAGTTTACTATGGTGTTGGTACCGTCCATATAAATGACTCTGGTTCCGTCGATCTCAGTAGCTTTGCACAAACGAGACTAACTATGCAAGATCCAGACAGATACCATATCAATGACATTAAAGAATGGTTCACACAGGCCTTTGGTCTTGATCCGGAGGTCCAAAGCGTAACCTTGTAGGCGTATTTTAGCAAATCTTGCAAGCATGTCCGGTGGGATTTGTTCGCGCTAGATCTGACAAAAGACTGGCGGGCTTGGTTGAGGGCAAGTAAGGCACGCAAGGGTTCGCATTATCTATTGGTCCAGACAGTAGCTAAGGAGGTGTCATCTGAAGAAGGCGGAGGCGGAGGTAATGGAGTTGGACAGAACAGCCCAGCGGCAGAGGAAGTTGTTGGTGAAGAAGGGACTGTAGTGGAAGTCGGTAGACCTTCTGCTAGACCTTCCGCGACAAGAGGTACGGAATACCTCGGCGGTTCGGTGGATGAGGGAGAGATACGGCAGGAACTAGTGCAGATCATGGAGCACAATGATGCCATTGCTAGAGAGGAACAGGCGAATGTCGAAGATGGTAGCAACGAAGAGGACGAAGCTGAGGATGAAGAAGGAGGCGACGATCCGATTCCTAGTATGTGGAATCTTGACATGTCCACCGTCATGAATGTTGAGGGCGCAAGTGATGGTAGGTATCCGTACAAACCAAACGAGATTGTTCAAGGCGCATTCTATGACACGAAGAAAGAGGTGAAAGAGGCGGTGAAGCTTTGGGCGATGTCGACACAGAGGACATTCCGAGTACAGAAAAGTTGTAGGGATCAGTACTCAGTGAAGTGTAAATCTGCTAGGTGTGAGGACTACGTGCATGCGTCCTTGAGGAAGTATGAAGTGCAGTGGGTCATAAAAAGGGTCGTGCCGCACACATGTGTGATAAGCGGTGTTCCTGACACCCATCGAAATATCAGTGCTGAACTCATGGCTGAGTTGATGTATCACGAGATAGTGAAGAATGTCTGCATTCCAGCACAGTTCATACAGACATCTATAGAGAGCAAATACCAGTATAGCATAAGTTATGCCATGGCATGGAGGGCCAAGCAGATCGCACTGGAGCGGCAGTTTGGGACATTCATCGATTCATACCACAATCTGCCATACCTTCTGGACACGCTGGGCTAGAGGAACGATGGAACATTTGTTAGCCGCCTTTTATTGCCCTCTGCGGACATGCCTGGAAAAATTATGTTGAATGGTGCTTTCTGGTGCTTTGGCCCATGCGCAGAAGCGTTTAGACATTGTCGGCCGGTTATATGTATTGATGGGACATTCATGACAGGCCAGATGAAGAGGACACTGTTTACCGCAATTGGGGCAGACAGAAATAATCAGTTAGTGCCACTGGCAATGGGCTTCGCTGACTGCGAGAGCTACGATAACTGGTTGTGGTTCCTTGTGTGTCTGAAGAAAGGTCTTGTGAAGGATCGACCAAATGTATGTGTTATTTATGACCGGCATGCCGGGCTGCTGCTAGCAATACGCCATCTGCAGCAAGGAGTAGCGAAGACTCGGGAGGGGGAAGATCTGCCAGAAGATTCCAGCTGGTATGACGTACGAAGTAGGTGGTGCACGCGCCACCTAGTGGCAAATTTCTATCGCCAATTCAAGAACAAGCAGTTGATGAACCTCTTCAAAACGTTATGCAAACAGAACCAGTCTAGGAAGTTTGACGAGTACTAGAGCAGACTGGACAAGTTCACGAAGAAGGAGGTTAGACAATGTAACCCTGGGGAGGTAACACACAGGCTTTGTGACCTTCTGGGAGTTGACGATCCGAACACTAGGAGGAAGGCTTCAAATAGGGTTAAGTGCTTCTCGGATTGGATAAGTAAGGAACCACTTGAGCAGTGATCCCTCCTCCATGACACAGACGGCGCTAGATATGGGATCATGACTAGCAATCTTGCTGAGGTTTATAATTTTGTTCTCAGTGGGGTACGCGGTTTACCCCTGGTGGCCATCGTGGAGGGTTCGCTCCACGGCACAATGAGGTACTTTCAGGATAGGCGTGCAAAGGCTGTACTGCATATGGAAAAATTCGGTGGAACACCTTACTGTGTGAAGACTATGTTGTTTATGGAGGAGAAGGCCAAGAAGGGGCAAACGCACAAGACCAGACGCACGGGTAATGTGCAACGTAGGTTCGAGGTATGTTTGAGGCAGAAGAGTGGATTTGGTGTTTGCACACAGAGATTGCTCAGGAGGTTACTTTCCACGTGGAACCGAATATCTCTGCTACATGTACGTGCAACAAGCCCATGCTTCTTCACAAGTCTTGCTCTCACGTCCTTGCTGCGGCTGCCAAGACAAAGATGGACACGAGGCCGTTCGTGTCGAACTACTTCACGAAGGAGGCTGTCCGTGATACCTGGACAGGCGAGCTGTATGGTTTCCGTGTGGTGGGTAATTTCTCTAGGCGAACGGTTCTATGTCCCCAATTTCAGCCTCCTCTGAGCTTCCGTGGGACGACGCCGGACTCGCCGTATTCATAACACGATGGATGAGGCGGAGGCTGGTGGGCTAACCAAACAATGCAGCTACTGCAAGAAATTTGGCCACCGGGTGAAGACATGTCCAAAGATGAAAGAAGACCAGAAAAGGAGGGAGGAGGAGGCGGCTAGTGCTGCCTCCAGGCCATCAGTAGTCTATGTCGCACTCTTTGTATTATGTCGTGTCGTATTTAGTTCACATAGTTTATGTATTCGTGTATTCGTGTACTTCGTGGACTCTTGACTTCATGTACTTCATGTATTCGTGTACTTCGTAAACTCTTGACTTCATGTATTCGTGTTATATGTACTTCTTATATTTCATGTATTTGTGTTATATTTATTTCGTGCACTTCATATACCTCTATATTTTTTTGTATCACATGAATAGGTATGGCTGGCTTCGAGCTTATAGATGAGCAAGAGGACCGAGAGCACCGGTCGAGGCTGCTGGCTTCAGGAGACCGTGATCTCGGAGTATTTCGTACTCATACACCTGATCACGCGTGGAGGATTCACGAGTCGTGGATCGAGAGGTAATTTATTTGATTGTATCTATATTATTGTGTTTCAGTACTAATTAGACTTATTTTCTGTTCTGACAGGCTGGCGTGGTCCGGTTTACTACCACTCGCACGGATGGTCGAGGCGGTGGGCGACGAGGACATCGGAGACCCTGATGCTGCAGCGGGTCGTTCCAGGGGGTTTCCTTTCGATGCCTCGTTGCTCATCTCACTTGTGGACAAGTGGAGGCCGGAGACCCACACCTTCCACTTTGCGTGGGAGGAGATGACAATCACGCTGCAGGACACGGCCTGCCTACTTGGCCTACCTGTGGCTGGAGCGGCGGTAGGTCCGCTCCAGGCTCCTGCTCACTGGTGTGACTCACTGGCGGAAAGGTTTGCCCCAGCTCTACCGCCTGGGCCACCTCAGGTTGAGGTGATGCTGGCAGGCCGGAAGCACGGTCCCAGGTTGATGTGGCTTCGTCAGTTTGAGGTACGTATGTCATTTAATGATGTTCGACATATTCGTGGAGGAGTCAACCTATTTCCGTTGTCTGACATATTTGTGCAGCTGGACAGCCTGGAGCAGAGATTTTAGGGAGATCTCGAGGTGTACCAGCTGAACCGGGGACTCGAGGCGTACGTGCTCTGGCTGCTTGGGTACGTGATGTTCACGAGTGCGTACGGAGACAGCGTAGACGCTCGCTACATCGAGCTCGCACGGCAGATCGCAGATGCTGAGTCAGAGGATCAGCTACCTCCGATGAGTTGGGGGTCTGCAGTACTTGCGGGCTTGTACCGAGCGCTCTGCTCCGCATGCAAGGGGAAGGGTGCCAACGCTAATCTCACAGGGTGTCCGCTCCTTCTGCAGCTGTGGTCGTTCAAGCGCTTTCTGGTCGGACGACCATGGGTCGACGACTCAGCTTACGGCCCAGATTTCTACCGTGGAGCAGGGTCCTTAGTTGCCACAGGACGGACCAACTTTTGGGTCCATGTGGGCAAGAAGAACAGTGAGTTACTTTGTCTCTTCCGCAGCTTGTGTTTGCCTATAATATTTGTACCTCAGTTCGTAATATGATTGACTATGACACCTTCCTACGTACTTCTTGCAGCCTCAGTGGGTGAAGGCACAGGTACGAGGCTGTTACCTCTCTTTCACGGAGCAGTTCCAGCACCTCCCTGCGCAGAGTGTCATATGGGAGCCGTACTCCCATGATGCGTTGGCGCGACGTGCACCGCAGCGGGGGATGTCTTCACTGTGCCGGCGAGACGAGAGCTACTGGAGGACCACTTCGAAGATTGTCTTCGATATCTTCGTAGAGGACCACTCACCACACCGTGTGATGAGGCAGTTTGGCTTGTACCAGGTGTACCCGCCTCCGCACGTACCACTCGTCGAACCAAACGCACACACGTAAGTCAACTTTCAGAAACTCCTATAGACTTAGAATGACCATTGCTTTCATGAGATACAAATTTATTGCGTAAACAGGTGGACCCGCAAGGGAGGGGGTACTAGGGAAACACAATGGGTATCGCGGATGGCCCCTTTTGTTGCCCAGTGGGACACAGCTCTGGACAACGTCCTGCCCGAGGAGTGGCCGTTTTGCTACGCGGAGTTTGACGTGTACTTGCAGTGGTATTTGCCACGTACACGCGTCCACCTTATTCGGGGAAGTGAGGCTCCTGACGAGGCGGCGGCACAGACGACAGACATGTACCCGATCCTCGCGGCTGAAACTCTAGATTTGGCGGTTAGTGAATTTCGTGCTTCGCTTCTCCTTGTTTATTTGTTTATTACTTACGTGCGCACCTATGGTTCTCACTCTTCAGGGACAGTGGGCGACAGCCGCGAACACGGAGGTCACAAGAGTTCTTCAGCGTGTCTCACCCGGCACCGAGGACCACACAAGCCTGTCTAGGGTCGCGGAGTACACTAGGAGGATTATGGATATATTCAGGTGCACTCACAGGGATGACGTCGTTGCCGGGGCTAGCTCAAGCCAGGGAGCACAGAGACCACCGCGTCCTTCACAGACGAGGCACCGTCAGCCTCGTACCTCTCAGCCGCCGGGGCCCATGGAGGCGGGTGGTTTTGCATGGCAGCAGAGTGGGTCCCCGGTCTCCTTGGGTCGACACGGTAAAACAATTCTCATCTAGTACAAACTATTATTCCTTACGTTGTTGTGCTCACTAATTTTTCGGTTATATGAAGATCACGTGCCGCCTCAGGTGCCAGCAAGTCCGTACGACTACCTCCTCGACAGCCCCGACACTCATGCCTTCAGCTTTCCAGACGAGGCGGTCGAGCTGATTCCACCTGCCCAGTTCAGCACGACGCAGCAGACTCAGGCACCGTTGTCCCACGCAGGATACACAGGTTCAGGAGGAGGATGACCCGACACTACGGGTGGGCAGGGCTCCTAGAGCGGGAGCGGGACAGCCTAGGCCGAGGTACTCACCCTCGCTGATCAGGAAGAGGGGACGACGAGGCTAGGCGTTCATGACTTTCGTACTGTATTACATTATATTCTATCAGCATTTCGTACACTTGTATTGACTGCTACGTGTTACTACTTAATTGTCGATGAACCATATCAAATTAACATCTAAATCCGATTATGTAAGCATAGGTTACAGAGCCACGTTACACTGCCACATTAATAGTTCGCTACACATATCGTACGTAGAACAAGCAATTATTCGCTACCACTTCTAATGTGACTACATGAAATCATCTTCGCTATCGCTTGCTTGGGGCCCTGGAGCGGGGCCTTTGAAGCAAAACAGTTTCAAGAAGTCCTCATCACTCGACGAGCACTCGGTACACGCCTTTTTCGATGAACTGCATGCGCCTTTATCCTTTGATGATCGAATATCTTTTTTAGATGTGCACCCATGTTTTGCCAGAGGGGGGAGTCCAGCAATTTTGCGCTCCTCTTCTTCATATGTTGTCTTTATTAAGTGTCTTCTATTAGCAAATGGGTCTCCCCATAATCGGTCCGCATGCCCGAAGTTTCGGATCTCACAGTTCAGCAACCCTACATCCTCCGGATGTGCCTACAAACAGAGAATGTGATGTATCAAACAAAAACGGTTCATAAAATGCTTATGAACTAAGAACAAAGGAATTGTACTAACCCTTATGTGCTTATTGTACTGAGATTGCGGGATACTTATCGTTCCTTCGTAGAATTCGCCTCTCGTGTACTTTGCCCCAGGTAGTTTTCTAAGCTCGTTCACCTCTCTCCATGTCTTGTGGAACTCTCTCCAAACGTTTGGACACCTGTGTGTACGTAATTCCGGGGAGACCCCTTCTCGCTAACACTTCGGTAAGAGCACGCGTAAGAACCTCCTCAAAGATCTGCGAACACATAATTCTACAACTCCACCTCCTCATTGACGCACGAGTAAGAAGTAGGTAGTCCATTCTCGGGTTCCAGACAACATCACTGGCATCTAGTAATTTGCACGAAAATTCATTATTACACAAAACAGAAATTGTAGATCTAATGTTTGAACGCATATGAGGAGGAAAATTATTACAAAACTTACCTCTATCGTCGCTATCCATCCGCGACCTACTTCTTCTTCTCCTCCCAAATCTAAACAATCTAATCCGACATACCAACAATTTTCCGGAAGAACTCAGAGAAGATTAGCTACGTGCTGGGAGCGTCTGCTCATCCGGTCAAATAGCAGAAGGGGTGTGGACTAGTCGCCACGACCAGTGGCAATTACTGACAAATCGCCAGACAAATCGCCAGGGCGTCTGGCCATTCCATAATATCTGTCGGCAAGGGTTCCAATCGCCATAGGCAGAATAAATCGCCATGGGTGCTGGCGATTACCAGAAATCGCCATAGGTGCTGGCGATTAGGTTAAATAGCCATGGGCCATGGCGATTCCATACTGAATCATCAATTGGGCCGGCGATAGCGAGAAATCGCCATCACCAGTGGCGATTAGAAGGAAATCGCCACAACGCATGGCGATTAGCTCCCTATCGCCACGGGTCATGGCGATTGAAGCAATTTTTGAAAATTTTTCCAATGTGCTATTATTTTTGAAATTTCTGAATAAAAAAATATTATTTAAAAAAACTCTAAAACCGTCCTCCTTGTTTCGTAAGGTGAACATACAAAATTTTTGGCGTCCACAATAGTGGCTACGTCAAATACGGCGAGGTTCTAAGGAGAATCTCGTCCAACCGAGTTGGAGGAAGACAATGTCACGTTGAAATCTCATCCACCACCTAAACGATCGAGGGTGGACTGGGTAAGGGTGGACCAAGCGATTTGTCGTGCAGCCGGTGAGGCTTGCTCTTTCTCCGGAACAATTAGCATGGCTTGGTTGGAAGATGCATTTCATTACGAGAGTTGTGAGGCATGTACTATAACAGCTAGTAGTAGTTAGAGATTTATGGTTTGTGCCCTTAGTTTTCTGATTCGGTGTTTCCCATCCTAACATGTCTGACAGGTGAGCACGCAACAGCGGCCTTCCTCAGACTCAAAGGCAGAAACCGCATCAACAGGGAACCGGGTTCCATTTGAATTGTGATCGAGCCCGGCAACTTTTTGCAGCTTCCAACTTTCTCGTATTTGTTGTTCTCACCTCACCTCACCTCACCTCACCTCACCATCTTCCATCTTTCCGTTTTTATGGCGAACAGTTGGCCTACGCCCTCTATCATGTCTTCTGAGAATATAAAAATATGTCCGTGGGCCCGGAGAAAAAATTATCGAAGAAGCAGCCTAACTTTTGGGGCCAGTAATGGAAGAAGCTGTTGTGTTGTCAGGATACTGTAGAATACTAACTAGCTGGTGGCTTGCAAGGAGCCAAGATTTTATTGCTTCACCAGCAGAATAGTGACAGTGATAATATGCTATTCTCCATAGTCGACCTAGGTCTAGGTGCATATAAAATCGATAAGGCGGTGGTCTCTCAAAAACCTTTCCTATTTCATCCTCAGCAACTCCGTCCTCCATTTCCATCTCGCCCACATTTTAGGAGAGCCTTGCTAGTTCTTTCTCTCTCCGCTTCGGTTTGTTGTCAGAGTTGAGTTAAACGAGAGACTCACCCTTGTAAATTCACTGTAGGCCTCCTCCATACTTCTCTCCCTGTACAATAGGGCTTCACCTTTCGATCACCGTCCGACTCCTTAGAGTTGGTTTTCTCAGCTCCAACGCTTGCGATTGGTTCGCCCCTCTCGCTTTTACTGCTTCCATTTAGCCCCTTTAGGTGTGATGCCTCTTTTTCTTTGTTTCTCTTTGGATCTATATGCATCCGGCCTACTCCACCCTAAAAGTTCTATGTCTAGTTCTGACTTTGCTTTTTGTGGTTGGATTCTTTTGTGGTGGAGCTCCACCAATGACGATCTTCTCTAACCACACCTTTAACCTCCGACTTGGAGGCCCTTCAAGTTGAGATTGCACCCTCAAAACCTCGGCGTTGGGTGTACAGCGGGTTTCTAGCGTAGACCTCCTACCACCTTTATCAGGTGCTACACGAGTGTGAGTTGACACCCTCATCCTCAACGTCTCATTGAGATGACCGCTTCCTCTTCAGCGGTTTCCAATCGTGGCCACATGCACCGGTGAAGCAACAATCCCCATAAGCTTCTTCAACCATCAAACAGTTCCTATGTATATGTGATTTTCATTTTAATTTTTCTTTTCAGGAGGGAGTAGAGTAAATTTTACTTATAATGACGTACTCAATGTTGTATGCTGTAGTTTCAATACAATGTCTGATCACCCCGGAGAGAGGTCCTTTTCTTCAAAAAAAGGTGCATGTAAAATCATCACTGTTTGTTCCCAACAGAGATTATGAGTAAACGGAGTAATCGTTTTAGATGCGGTCAAATAAAGTGTTGCACCAACGATTACATTATATTCTTTGAGAAGAATTGGAAGAAAGGGGAAATTTTATCAAGAAGAAGAAGAATGGGGAGACTATGGCAAGGTTACCCGCCGGTGCCCCTTCTTGAGAGAAATTTATCATATTCTCTGATCGGCTCTCCACCTTCTTCTCTGACTTCATATTTGAATATTTCTGACTTTATTTTTAACTATTTAACTTTCCGAGGTTTAACTTCTGAACTATAGACTCGAATATTTTAATCTTCAACAGGAATAATACAATCTTCAACGGCAACAATACACCAAAGAGTCACATATTATCTTTCTTCTCCACCTTCTGCTCCACCGCTTCTCAAAATTAAAATTCGAGTTTTTCTGACTACTAGCATGAAATATTCCACTTTCAGTATGTGAATTTCAACTTTCATACTTCTAAATCGTCCTTGACGGTGTAAACTTCCACTAAAAAAAATAGAATTCCTCGTATCTATAAATTCAAAAATGTGAAATTGAGGTTAGCGTTCGAACAAAACTTTAGTGATGGGAGCACGGGCTCTCTGTGGCAGTTCGGAGAGAAATCACGAAGGGTAATGGGAACTAAAAAGGGACGAGAAAGCCAAAGGAGGAGGTGGTGCACAGTCGCATGGGTTTAGGAGGGACACTAGCGCAGTAGGGTAAAACGAATGAGACTCGGTCTGAAGGGCAGAGAACATGGGAGTGGTACCACGCGAATGAACCCCATTTTGGTTACATTTGGTGACCCCTATAAGATTGGCAGTGTTCCCATTGAAGAAAATTCGGTTGCAATTGCAAATTTCTTACGTATTAGAAGTATTTTTTAAGGGTTTATTTATTTATAAGCTGTTAGAACTTACTTAAATTCTTTCTATATTTTCATATCAATATCTGACCATCCTCATCCGCATATCACTCACTATATAACCTACGGATTAAAAATTACAATAATATTTTACTAAAATCGTACATTTCTAATACTAAAATTTTCGGTTAAGTTATATGTTATTTTTGGTGAATAAAATTTATACTACTTTCAAGCAACTAAGGGTTAGCAAAACTGTTTTTCATAGAAAATAACTACTTGTGTTTATGGTCGAAGGGGAAAAATAAGTTATCGTAGTATAGAGTAGTTGGCCCGGCCGCCTCGTGGCGCGCAGATTCAGTGCAGTCTCGCACTCCCCGCGCCCACCATTTCACTCCCTTCCCGCCACCTCCCCCTCCGCCGCACCATGCAACCACCGCCCGAGTCCGGCGAGCCCACCGGCGACGCCCTCGCGGAGTGCCTCCGCCTCCTCGCCGAGCTCCCCGCCGCGGCCGCCTCCTCGCCAGCATTCCGCCGCCACTGGCCCTCCATCTCGGCCTCCCTCTCCTCGCTCTCCGCCTCCCTCTCCCACCCCGCCTTCCCGCCCTCCGCGCCGCTCCTCGCGCCCCTCGCCTCCGCGCTCTCATCCCTCCTCTCCGTCAGCAGTGGCCCTCCCCTCGGCCACCTCCACACCGTCTCGCTCCTCTCCTCCTCTGCTGCCTCGCTCTCTCAGCTCGCCGCGGACACGCGCCTGCTCGTCTCTAACGCCTCCAGTGGGGGCGAGGGTGATGGAGCCGACAGCCTGCTCCCCCGCCTCCGCCTCGGCTCCGCCGCTTGCCGTGCCGCGGCGCTGGGCTCGCTCGCCGAATGCGTCGGGTCCCTGCCGGCGGCGTCTGCAGCCGCCGCCGTCTCCGCCGTCGCCGCGATGCTCGACTCCGGCGACCTCATCCCGGCCTCACGCGACAAGGCCGTGTCCGTGCTGGCCGCATTCGCGTCCTCCGACGCCACGTGCCGGTTCCTGGAGCAGGAGTCGGGCACCGTCGTCCCCCACCTTTGCCGCGCGCTTGAGTCCGGCGGGGCCAGCGCCGAGCACGCGTGCGTTGCGCTGGAGCCGCTCACCACCTCGTCGCGGGACGCCGCGGCGGCCGTTGCGGCACGCGGAGGCGTGGCGGCGCTCCTCGTGGCCTGCGCCGCCGGCACCCCGGCGATGCAGGCCGCCGCCGCGGGCGTGCTCCGGAACCTTGCCGCGTTCCCGGACCTCCTCTCGGCATTCCGCGACGAGGGCGCGCTTCCCTTGCTCGTGCAGCTTGTCTCCCTCGGCACCCCGCGGGCGCAGGAGCTAGCGCTCGGCTGCCTCCAGAACCTGACGGCCAGCGACGGCGACGAGGGCCAGAGGCTCAAGGTCGAGGCTTTCCAAGAAGGCGCGCTCGGCTGCGTCAAGGACTTCCTCGAGTCCTGCCGCGGCGACGAGCCAGGCCTCGCGCCGGCTTTCGGGCTCCTCCGCAACATGGCCTCCTTCCGCTACATCGCCGAGATAGCCGTCTCCGCCAGCTTCGTCAGCCACGTCGTGGCCGCGCTGGGCAGCGAGAAGGCCAAGACCCGCACGGAGGCGGCCATGGCGCTGGCTGAGCTGTGCAACGTCAACAACGGCAAGACGAGGAAGGAGGTCGGGGACGCGATGCCGAGGCTAATCTTGATGCTGGAGGCCAAGGCCGTGGCCGAGTGGGACGCCGCCGCGAGGGCGCTGGCCGCGCTCGTCGCGGCGAGCAGCTACCGGAAGCTGTTCAAGAAGGACGAGATGGGCATTGTCAACGTAGTCCAGCTCCTCGACCCCGGCGTCCGGGGCGTCGACAAGCGGTTCCCGGTGTCGGTGCTGCTCACCGTCTCGCAGTCCCGGAGGTGCCGGAAGCAGATGGTGGCCGCCGGCGCGTGCGGCTTCCTGCAAGGGCTCCTGGCTGCCGAGGTGGACGGCGCCAAGAAGCTCTCCGAGTGCCTCGGCAGGGGCAAGATGCTCGGCGTGTTCCCGCGGACATGACGGCGATCAATCCGGTAGAGCCTGAAACGCCAATTTGAGAAGGAATTCAGGGTTCTTGTGACGATCAATCTTATCCTGTATGTATGTGCTTCAACCACCCTGCCTCAATGTACGACCTGCTTGCTCTCTTGTATGAATCTTGTATATGATGTTGCGTTCCATGGCTTAGAGTGCTAGATGATAATGATGATGATGATGAGTGTTAGTGTGCTTAAACCCAATAAGAACACGGAGAAGATTGTAATTAAATCGGTGATGTGAAGAAATTAAGCTTCGCTCGCCGATGCACTGTCACTCTTCCGCGTCGAATCGACTGTTTTATAAGTTTGATTAACCAAAGATTTTCAGAGCAAATGAATCTGCTCACTGTCGTTGTCTAGGTACCATAGTATGAAATGTATAATACCAACAATTGTGTCATTAGAAATTATTATTAGCTGCTTACACTCCTGGTTAACTTCATCTTGTTGGAGGTCAGCATTACATTGTTTTCCGTAGTTATGAACTGATTGGTAGGGAGGGGTACAGGTTCATTACTCATAATTCAATGTGTAGATAGATATGGTACCTACTGAAAGAGAAGGGGCCAATCTTGTACATACATATCGTACAAGCTGGGAAAGCCTACAATATTTTCCAAAGAGAGGAAAAGATGCATGCATGGTTCTTCAGTGCCCATTCGCTCATGTTTCCCTTTCCTGATTGGGATCAGTGGTAAACTTCTAATCAGGTTTCCTTGGCTGTAACCTTGGGTTCAGTTAATCGTTAAATGTTACGGGAAAAAATAACATTTCAGGTCAGTTACAGGCTTGGGTACAGAACCATGCATTATATTTGTACAAGGTTAAAACCTACTTCAAGATCCAGATCGTTACAAGGTTAAAAACCATCCTCTTCAGGGTCGTTGGTAAACTGTCTATGGGCTCACATAGGATGGGGCCCATGAGGCAGCAAATCTACCACTCTGGCGTATTCATGATCCAGCTTAAATGTTCTATGGTCATTGTTGGGGCAGATTCAAATTTGGGAGTAACAAGCTAAACATCCATCCGTATGCGTGCTTGCATTTTGCAATGACTAATCATGCAAGAATCTGTATCATTGTCCATAATGCTGGTCTCCATTCTGTTCAACTGTTGATAATATATGCGATTTTACTTCCAAGCTGCATCATGTACAGTTAGTCACATGGCCACTCATGGCCCTGAATCCCTGATGATGGTAGTTGGTATGGCATTGCTGTGAGGAGAATGCTCCACAGTGTCAGACAACAAGGGGTTCAGAGGAGCATGGCATGTTCTTCCTGTAGAGAATGATGCCCTGAACCTTCCCTGAGATCTCGCCGTCCTCGTTCGTTGTTGTCTTTTGATCATACATTGCACACAATCATTGATCATGTCCTGAACATACGGCTCATATGGTGGCATGTCTAACATCAGGTTGCTTTGTTGAGTCACAGTTATAGCTGTTACCTCCACTGAAGTTCACTCAGAATAGGTTGCTTCACTGTTTTTCTGAGGGCACTGTCTTTCAATTAAGAAGAAATGGAGTTTAATTTACAGACGGGGCTAGCTTGGCAGGGAAACAAAGCCTAACCCCCTCCCTCTCCCACCCCCCATTTTCACATGCAGACTACTCCCAAACAGCTATTCTAATTAGGATATGCAGTTTTATATCCTTTAGGGTGATGGATGCCACCTCGTGGTAGGTTACTCTAGATGCGCTGAAATACATAAATCACTTGGCCACTACAGGTTCGGTGGATGTAACATGAGGCGAATTGTCGAGAATGGCGTTCCACCATTCCTCCACTGAGGGGGAGGTAGCAGGCGGTTGTGGGTCTTGCACCCGAAGCCAATGATTGACGAGGTTCCACACCGCCGTAGTGAAGGGGTAGTCCTTGAGCAGGTGGGCAACCGTTTTCGCTGTACGGAGGCAGAGAAAACATGTGGGATTGTGTGATCACCACTAAATTGCGAGATTGTCAGCCATTAGGATGCAGTCATGGAGCACATGCCAGGAGAAGAGTTTGCATTTAGGCTCCGCGTATGCCTTCCAGATCTTTGATGGCTGGAACCGAGGATGGCATCCCTAGAATTGGATCGCGTAAGCTGAGCTCGTCGAGTATTCACCTGAAGCGGTCCAATTCCACTTGATGGAGTTTGGATGGTTAGGTTGAAGCACAGCTTCCTTCAGCAACGTCCAAAGGTTGACAAACTCCCTATGGAGTGAGGGATTATTGAGACATGCCACAGACTACATCCATCTCTCGTCCTGCAGCTCCGTCTACATGGTCATATTCTTTCTTGTCGCAATGTTGAAGAGCCCTAGGGCTCGCACCCTGAGAGGTTCACTCCCTATCCAGTTCACTTCCTATCGATGGAAATGATCATGGATATTCTAAATAGGGCCATGTAGGTGGTGTCACAAGGCAACCCTAATCCCACCCAGGGGCGGTCTAGGTCAGTCCATTGGAACCATGGCCACAATAGCCATAGCACACGGCCGAATTTCTCAATGTCAGCGATGCCAAACCCCCATAGCAATTTGGGCCCCCACCTACTTGCTCGTTGTCACCACCTTTCTAGATAAATCTCCATGAGACTTAATTCAGCATATCTCTCACCCACTTTGGAATTTGGAGCACCGCTAGGTGATAAGTTGCCGTGCTGACCAAACCCCAACTGCTAGAGAGAAGCAGATCCAATCCCGCCAGTGCTGACCAAACCCCAGCTGTTCGAAGACTTCCAAAAGGTACGCCCACTGATGGAATCGAAGGCCTTGGAAATGTCAAGCACGAGGAGGAGGCTTGGGATGCTTTATTTGTGGAGCTTTTTTAGCATATTTTGGACGTGCAGAAAGTTATCATGAATGCATCTTTTCTTTATGAATGTGCTCTGGATCTTGAAGACCAGCAAGTTTAGCAGTGGCGCTAGCCTATTCACCATGAGATTGGAGAAAATTTTCATGATGCTATGAATGAAGCTTATAGGACTGTAGTCCTTGATTTTGGTGGCGCCTGCTTTCTTGGGGAGCAAAATGAAATTGGCTGAGTTGATCAATGAAACCATCTTGGCCCTAGCGCCTTGACAGATGGCAAGGAGAAGATGGCCTCCCTGATTTCAGGCTCATCAAAATGCTCGTCGAGGGAAGAGAGGTCCATTGGTTGATATCCAAGGTTTTCCCATTGGAAGCTTGAGGATCTCATCGCTAGAGAACCCAGAAGGTGTACAAGGTGCCTGTGGATGTCCTCCTCCTTGTCCTCCTTTGAGATTACCAAGATAGAAGGGGTCTGGAGCACTTGGATGAAGTTTTTGCGGCACCTACCATTTTCCCTAATATGTAAAGGCTTGGTGTTTGCATCTCCCTCCCTGATCCATTTGATGCATTTTTGATGCATATCGCTCATGCATCTTAGTTTTCTGAATCGCCAAGAGGCCATGGAGCCCACCTTTGATGGAGGTTCGCAGAGTCCTTTCAGCTGCACTGAGGTCACACTCCTCTTGGGCCAGGTCCAAGCGCCATATTACCTCTTTTGCCACCTTGATTTGGAGCACCACAATGTCGACATAAAGACATTGTCACCTGCATAGGGCGAGGCCATTTCAGTGCAATTTGGTGTGCAACCTCTTCATTAGGTCCTGAATGGTAATGGGCTTTTCCCAGGTCGCCTTGACCACTTCGGCCAATCCTAGGATTTTGAGCCAGAAAACTCCAAACTTGAAGGATTTGTTGCAGGATTCCGCATAGTCTCCCTGGAGGAGTAGGGGCAGTGGTTGGAGCACATGATGGTGAGGGCCTGTAGATGCACACGTGGGGAAATCATTTCCCAATAGACGGTTCCGAACATGTGTTCAATCTTGGTCAGGGTCGGTCCATCCTACTCGCTGGACCACATGAAGCGTCGGCCCAATAGACTGAGCTCCTTGACGTGCAATAGGTCTAACATGGCTTTGAACCTTGCCAAGAGGCAGCGGTTGATCCTCATGTTGTTATTGTCCGCGTCTTTGGTTATGAGATTGAGATTGAATTCTCTAATGAGCAGCTACTCCCCCCCCCCGGGCTTGCATGTCACGGACCCGGAATTGCATATGATTAGGGGAACGCGAAGTCGCTAAGGACCGAAGGACTCGTCAGCCCGGTGGCACGGTACCTGCGCCGTACGCACCAAGGCGGAACGATCCGACACCCGCCACGTGCGAGCCGGCCGGAAGCGACCAATCTTCCCAGAACCACATACGATTCCATAATCCGGTGAAGGTTTAGAGTCGTTCCCAATTACTACCAGGCGAAACAAGGTCGGAGGAGCCCGGCGGTTCTACCCACACCCTAACCTAGCTCGAAGGCTAGTGGGTCGCTCGAAAGCCCGGTAGAACGCCCACACCCTGCCTGGCCGGCACAGCATCTCAGCCAGCGGGTCACTCAACCGATTCCTGCCCAGCCTAGTAACAAGAGGTACAACCGTAACCCTTCACGGCATACCCATATGCTTCATATCATACACGCATTGCATAAGGGCAGCCCGAATAACAACTCGGATATCACAACAAAGCTCTACAAATACGATATTAATAGTAACTGTCCACGATGGACAACATATTACATCATTCGGCCATAACCGAAAACATATCCGAGTACGGAGAAGTTAAACGACAGCGGAAACAAGGTGAATGAGTCCCACAGCGGCATAGTGACCGCTGAACAAAAGCTACAACCTATCCCATGAAATCGACTAACTAACCGAGGAAACAACAATTTCAGGCATCATCGAAATAGTCTTCAACCACCGGCTCACCTGCAAACTCTAGGAATAACCTAGGTGAGTACAAACGTACTCGCAAGACTTATTCGTGCTTGATTAAATGTCCTACCCATACTAGTACAACAACACTTAAACATGAATGCTTCTCAGAGTAACAATATACAAATTAAGAGTATAACATTAACAAAGTGAAGTAACGGCAAGATAAGTAACAATTTAATTCAAGGTACAACATATTGTAAACAAGCCACACAAGATCAAATCCACAATTCCAAATCCATTAGGGCAACCCATAAATCCAATCCAAGACAAACCATTAAACATCCTCCAATTCAATTAGGGCAGCCCCTAAGTTTAATCCAAGCGAATCCGATTGACATATATCCAAATCAATTAGGGCATCCCCTAAGTCAAATCCAAATTGATCCAATCCACACATGTTCATTTTAATCTCTCGAACCACTACCGACAACTCAACCCCTGCAGGCATAGTGAGTGCATAACAGTTTGGAGGTAGCGAGCCTCCAAAGTGCATGGAGGCTTACCCCAGCTATCCTCAGTGTTGGTTCTCGCTAGCGTTCACTACTGCAGAAACAGCTATAGAAGGCATATTATCAGTGACGAGCACCAAAAAAACTCGTCACTGCTAAACCGAAAAGTTACCAGTGGCGGGCGTCAATTGTCACGTGTCACTGGTAAATAATTATCAGTGACGAGCACACATTACAGCCCGTCACTGGTAAAGTTTCAATTACTAGTGGCGGGCTCACAGAGAGGCTCGTCACTGATATATTACACACCAGTGACGTGCGCACAAACGCGCCCGTCACTGATAACATTTCCCGCCAAACTTGATCCTAGCCTTCATACCAGTGGCGTGCCCACGTTCGGCTCGTCACTGGTATGTCTTTACCAGTGACGGGCGTATATATGTGCCCGTCACTGGTAACCTGCCCTATAAAAGGATCAACGAGCTTGCTGCTGGCCAGTAGTACCTCCACTGGCCAGCAGCGAGCTCGCCGATCGCCTTGACCTCCGCCGCCGCCGTACACGCCCTAGGAGAAATCCTAGCCCTCCAAAATCTTCCCCCACCTCCCCTACCTCCCTTGCCATCACCTCTAGCTAGCTTGCTCCCTTGGCATCACCTCTAGCTAGATCATCACCTAGCTCCCTTGCCATCACCTCTAGCTCCCTTGCCATCACCTCTAGCTCCCTTGCCATCACCTCTAGCTCCCCTAGCTCCCTTGCCATCACCTCTAGCTAGATCATCACCTCTAGCTAGCTTGCTCTCCCTCTCCCCCAAATTAATTTGCTTTACCAGGTGAGTTTCTCTATATGTATTATTTGAATGATCTAGTTACCAAATGTTGATTATGACTATCAGTGGTTGCTAAGTTGCTGCATATCGAATGCATGTAAATCATTACAAAAGAAATTGAACACATAGAAGTTATAGTTTCAACAGTAAAGCTCACATACATGCTTCCTCATTGGAGAGGCCCAAATTTATTGAATTCTAAGTAGATGCAGTTTTGATATCTTTTAACTTCTCAACACGCCATGATTCCAGAGCTTATGTCATATGTTTGGGAAACAACACATAAGTACGTACTTCAATATGATCCTTCAAAATTTGGAAGACAAGCAAATGATATTTCAAAATTTGGAAGACAAGCAAATGATACTTTGATTCGGTGGATCTGTGGTGATGTGAGATGTGCATGAAATGTATTTCATATATGTGAATGTGAGATATGCTTGTGGTACCGGCCGTCGAGCCGAGGCAACATTCGTTGCTTTGTTTATTTTTTCAGGGAAACTGAGTTGAACGTTTTGGCGAAATGTTGCTTCGTCAACATTTTGTCAACGTTCGATACTCAATTTTGCATAATTTTAGCAAAGGTCATGCCGAAATTTTGAATTTTCAACAATTTATTTCAATAACCTGCCAAATCTTGAAATGTTTTAAGTAATATTTCAAAATCTCAATTGCAAAGAAAACTTTTATCTCAATTGGAAAGAAAATTTTGTTTTAGCCTCTCATGAAAGGTTGGTACTAATTAATTTTCGTATATCTTAGGGATCGAACGACCGATGGATCGAAGTTGGATGTATGACGGCGATCGGAACACACAGAGTTTCTATACATCTTTGAATGAGTTCTTTGATTTCGCCGAGCAAGATATGGTGCGAAAGGGTGGCACGAAGATATGCTGTCCGTGTCGTGATTGCAAAAACCTGAAGATGTACGAAAGGAAATCTGGTTTTCTGCACATGCACCTGGTGCGATGGGGTTTCATGGCAGGTTACACACGGTGGACAAGTCACGATGAGGAGGATGAGGTTGTTGCCGACGACGAAGGGTTAGATGAAGAAGCAGGACATGGGGAGCCGGAAGCAGAACGGTTGGATTATAAAGATGCCGGAGGACATGAAGAGGCCGAAGCGGATATGCGAAGCACGGGGGACAATTTGGCCGGAATGGTCCAGGACCGTCATGTGCAAGAGCAGGTTGTGAAGGAGACGAATAACGATAGTGCGGCTCGTAGAGAGGCTGCCAAGTTGGAGACACTGCTGAAAGACTCCGAGACTCCCTTGTATCCCGGATGCAATCTTGAGCACACCCGCCTCTCAGTCACGCTCGAACTTCTAAGACTGAAGGCACTCCACAACAGCACGGACACAAGCCTCGATGAGACATTGGAGTATCTCGCAAAAGTTCTGCCGGAGAGGAACGTGTTGCCTCGTGGTTGCGATGAGGCCAAGAAGGTCGTGTGCCCTCTTGAATTGGAGGTGACGAGATACCACGCGTGTCCGAATGACTGCATCATATATCGGAACCAGTACGCGGAGCTAAGCAAGTGTCCCGAGTGCAAAGCATCCCGGTTCAAGCGGGGAAAGAACTACCAACCAGATGGTGAGAACGGAGTGAAGAGCGGTGCTCCTGCGAAGGTTGTATGGTACCTTGCACTCATTCCCCGTTTGAAGCGTCTATTCGCAAACAAGAAGGAGGCAAAGCTGATGCGTTGGCACGACGAGAGGCCAAGGAAAGATGACGCCGTGCTGAGACACCCTGCGGACGGTTGCCAGTGGAAAGCAATCGATGACCAATACCCCGAATTCGGAGGAGAGCCGAGGAATATCAGAATTGGAATGAGTACGGACGGACTCAATCCTTTTGGAAAGATGAGCAGCAGGCACAGCACCTGGCCCGTGGTCGTATGGATGTACAACCTCCCTCCGTGGCTCTGTTTTAAGTGGAAGTACCTACACCTGTCTATGCTAATTCAAGGTCCACAGCAACCAGGGAACGATCTGAACGTATATCACCAACTACTGAAGGAGGAGCTAGATACACTGTGGGCTGAACCAGGGGTCCGGGTCTGGGACGCTCACGAAGGAGACTACTTCAATATGAGAGCTATGATGATCACAACGGTGCAAGACTATCCCGCTTATGGATATCAATCCGGCCAGGTTTGCCACGGATACCAGGGATGTGTTAAGTGCATGGAAGATACAACAAGTCGTCACCTACCGGGCTCTCACAAAATCGTGTACATGGGCCACCGAAGATGGCTTCAACAGGATGACCCGTGGAGACAAGATAAAGAAAAGTTCGACAATACGGTTGAGATCCGAGGACCACCACGTAAGAGGAGTGGGGAAGAAATATACGAGATGTTGAACTCTTGGGGCGAGTGCCCTAGGGCGGGAAAGAAGCAGAAGAAGGTAAGCCGCTGGGAAGCGTGTGGAAAACGAAATCTGTATTCTAGGACCTGCCTTACTGGCCTTTTCTCGAGACGCGGCACTGCATAGATGTCATGCATATTGAGAAAAATGTCTGTGAGAGTGTGCTCGGTCTCTTGCTCCACATGGCAGACAAGACAAAGGATGGGCCGAAGGCACGAGCTGACTACGAGGAACTGGGATAAGACGAGAGCTGTGGGCCAAGGAGGAGAAGACCAAATTGGGCAGGAATGTTACGAAAATCAAGACGGACTGTCCTGCCGCTTGCTACACTCTAAGTACAGACGATCTGGATAAAATCTTCAAATGCCTCAGATGTGTCAAAGTAACTTCCGGGTACTCGGCAAACATACAGAGATTTCTAGACACGCATAACCACAAACTAATCGGTATGAAGTCTCATGACTGTCACGTGATGATCACGCAGATACTTCCGGTTACAATTAGAGGGCTAATGGAGCCATGGATCCGCGGGACACTGCTTGACCTCTGTAACTTTTTCGACACTATCTCTCAGAAGTCCATCACTAAGAAGCGTTGCCGGCGACTGCAGGCGGAGATCATTGTCATACTCTGCGAGCTCGAGATGTACTTTCCGCCCGCATTCTTCGACGTCATGGTTCATCTCATGATCCATATCGTCCCGGAGATCATCGACCTAGGTCCAGTATTCCTACACAACATGTACCCGTTGGAGAGGTTCAACGGGGTCGTGAAGCGATACGTTCGCAACAGGTCCCATCCGGACGGGAGCATCGTCCAGGGCTTTCTCACGGAGGAGAGCGTCGAGTTCTGCACGGATTACATGAAAGCCGACAAACCTATAGGCGTGCCTGTTAATCGGCACATTGGCAGGCTCGATGGCGTAGGTCACCGACGCGGAAAGAAGGATTTACATGTGCACAGTGACTCTCCGAACCGATCAGACGATTACGTCAGAGTGCACACAGTAGTGCTACAGCACCTGTCAGTGGTCCGTCCTTACGTTATTCAGCACATGGCAATGTTAAAAATAAAGCACGGCTCAAGAAAGACCGAGGCGGCTCTCATGAAAGAGCACAACGCAACGTTCGCCAGGTGGCTAAAAGACTACTTCGACGAACATAGCTTCTCAAAAGATGATGACGTAGCACGGACGGTGTTCCACGTGGCACAGGGACCCCTGATGAATGTCGGGACGTACCAAGCATACGACATCAACGGATACACGTTCTATACAGAGGCACAAGACCAGAAGAGCGTGTACCAGAACTCTGGGGTGACGATGGAGGCCCTGACCGGTAAGAAAAAGGACAGATACTACGGTAGGCTGGAAGAGATTTGGGAACTGGACTACACCGTAACCAAGATCCCCATGTTCCGGGTAAGATGGGCGAAGAATGTCGAAACGGAAGACTATTTCACTACCATGGTCATACCGAAAGCAGTTCCTATTGAGACAGTAAATGTGAAAGCGATCAGTGCCAAAAATGAGCCGTGGGTATTAGCTAAACAAGTGGCCCAATGCTTCTACATAGCCGACCCGACGAGGCCAAGCCGTCATGTCATGAGGAGGGGCAAAAGGAGTATCGTTGGAATCGATGGTGTCGTTGACGAAGACGACTATGACCAATTTGACGACCCGGATACGGAGGAAGACAATCAGCCACGGCCCAGCAGAAGGAGAAATACTACATGTCCCGCCGTGCGTCCCTTCAAAAGATGAACTCACTCCGAGGGGCTAACCTATACCAGGAAGAAGACCAAGACTACCGTTGAGAAGACTGTCGAAGAGTGAGAAGATTGTCAAAGAATATCATAATTTAATTAAGTTAATTAATGATGTATAGCTCACTTTTGTGAAATTTATGTATGTAACAATAATGGTATTTATGTTAATTCTATTTATACGCATGAAGTAATCATTGCGCGCGCAAATAATAAACAAACCCTAACTAACCCTAAATAACCCTAATTACTAACCCTAACAAACCCTAAGTACTAACCCTAACTAACCCTAATTACTAACCCTAACTAACCCTAATTACTAACCCTAACTAACCCTAATTACTAACCCTAATTACTAACCCTAACTAACCCTAAGTACTAACCCTAAATAACCCTAATTAAGTAGCCAGTAAAAGTGCAAACCCTACATAAGTTATCTGTGACGAGCGCCGAGGGGAGAGCGTCACTGGTAAATTACTTATCAGTGACGAGCGCTGAAGGGGGAGCGTCACTGGTAAGTATTATACCAGTGACGGGCTATGGATACCGCACGTCACTGATACGTATTACCAGTGACGAGCACATTTGTCCGCACGTCACTGATAAAGGGTTCTTATATACAGACCGGGACTTAGAAAAATTTCGCAACTCCATATCCCGCGCGCCCGTTTCTGCCCTAGCTCCAAAACTCCACGCCGCCGGCCTCCCGCGCCCGCCCTAATTCCCCAAACCGCTCCTCCGCGACCGAGGCCGCCCTCGCCGGACGCCGCTCCTCGCCGGACGCCGCTCCTCGCCGGACGCCGCCCTCGCCGCCTCCCTCACCCGACGCCGCCTCCCTCGCCGGACGCCACTCCTCTCCAGGCCGCCGCCGCTCCTCGCCGGACGCCGCCCTCGCCGCCTCCCTCGCCGGACGCCGCCCTCGCCGCTCATCTCCCTCCCAGCCGTGCCGTCGCCATCTGCAGCCGGCCGCCCCCGTAGTTTCCTAATCGACGCCGCCGCCTTCTTTACTCGAGTACGTGTAGATCAATCAATAAAATTTTCTTCTCGCTGTTGGAGCTGCAAATATTTGTTGAAGGTTATACTGTTATACTACACAACTCATGTGAAAACCAGAGAGATTGCGTGCGTGTCTTATGTCTCTGTCTTCCATAGAGAACCACAATTGGTATATTTGGGATGTCAATTCGGATTTGGTTAAGGATATGAATCTGTGCAAAGGAGTTTATAGTCACACTAGTTATTCTGGAAGTCTGAAAGATAGAGATGATCTTTTTGTGGTTCTACTATTTTGAAGCGTATTTATTTATTCTACATATGGTTGCAGTGGCATTTATCTAAATTTCCCATGAAAATAAGATGCAGTTCCTTGTGGCGCTAGGTGGAGGAATGTAAGTTTTAGTCTATTTACAGCTGAGATTCAAGAAACTGACGAGAATCAGCTAGTTAAAAACAAGAGATATGATTAGAAAACCGAAAACTATGGGCACAAATGCTTAGGATGTTGAAGAAAGGTTAAAGGTTAACAATATGCTCTTACTTCAACACATCTGTAGCTCATGTCTGCTGGTTCAGCTTGCAATAAGTAATATCATTCGACTCTACATTCTTGTCTTTTGGTTTAATGTTGTAAGAAGTTCTCTAACATCTTGGTACTGTTTTTCTTCTTTTGACAAAAAATACACCCTTCATTACTGCCTTCTAGTTTAATCAAGTACTAGTTATCACATGTAAAATGAATGAGTTATTCATGTATATGAAGAATGGTTGCATCAACAATAGAGCATGTGCAGATACCTCTATTCCCTTTGATGGAGCCATGGATCCTTCTATGTCGGTTGTTTGAGTATTGTGGTACCGGCCATCGAGCCGAGGCAACATTAGTTGCTGAATGTTTATTTTTTCAGGGAAACTGAGTTCAACGTTTAGACGAAATGTTGCTTCGTCAACATTTTGTCAACGTTCGATACTCAATTTTGCATAATTTTAGCAAAGGTCATGCCGAAATTTTCAATTTTCATTGTATGTACGGTATATTCGTGTCATTGTTGTTCATTGTCATGCTCAGTTATATGCTTTTGTTTAACAAGATTTCATAATCTCAATTGCAAATAAAATTTTAATTCCCACCCTTGTTTGCTATAATGAATGGATATTAGAAAATGGCTGGAAGTAGCCCCTCTCCATCGCGGACACCAACGGATGTCCCCGCATCGTCCCGAGATATCGAGGGGCGTGCGGAAGCTTCCCGGGACCTGGCCCTCCAACAAACATCTCAGGGGCTGCCATCGTCGACGACCCTGCTTCCGGGGATAACAACGAGTACGAGTCGTCCCACGAAGAGTCCGGCGGTGCTGAAGACGCGACCGATCGTGACGAAGGGACCGGCCGTGAATACGAGACCGGTATGGAAGAAGAAAAGGCGGACGGGGCTCCACCAGCCAAACGGAAAAGGCGGCTCGCGCCTAGGAGACCTAACAAGTTGAGTACCGAGACGTTCGTAATCACTCGAGTGGACGATCTCGGTAAACCTGCCAGTCCTGTAAGAGCCGCACAGGGGTACTCAAACGCCGTAGGCTGCATCCTGCGTGAAACGGTGAAGATCACAACTCCCGACATAAGGATGAGAGAAACCGAGCATCTTCGAACTCTCCTCCTGGACAGGCTATTCAGCAGGTATTCCGTCCCGGAGGCCGACAGAAATAGAGTCGCAACGAAAGCCCTCAGCATGATGTCGAAATCGTTGAATACCTGGCGATACCATGCCAATAAGATGAAGGATCAAGATTTCGAGACCGTGATAAAGCCAAAATGGCCCACGATAGATGAGGCGGACTAGACCGAGTTCATTCAAACTCGGTCCGGCGAGGAATTCAGGAGGAAGAGTGATTGGGGGAAGGACATGCGGGAGAAGATCGTGGGTGACCACAGACTTGGCAGCTGTGGTTACCAAGGGAAGAGGCCTAAATGGGATAAGGAGGATGCGAGGTTGATTGCGGTTGGGAAAGAACCCCCTTTCTCGGACATCCAGCCAGGGCGCGGAAAAGACTTTGTGAGGGCCCGCGCAAAATTTGACCCAGTGACGGGGGAACCGATCTTCACGCACGAGAAAATGAAGGACGTGCACGAAGAACTGGTAACCTCTGAACCCATTTTACTTTATTTGTCCTACGTAGATTAATTTCCTAAAGATTACGTTTCTGAACGGTTCATGTTGCTTGCAGAGAAAGCTGAGCCAGCAACCTGAGAGCTCCCAGGACTCTGTCGGTACCGAGAGGTGGCAAGACCCTATCAACAAGGCTCTCGGGAAGCCGGAGACTCGTGGCCGCGTCATGGGCGTCGGGTATGGGGCTCGGTGGGCTGATTACGGTCCCCAAACCCGCGAGGCTGCCCGCGAGAGGAGGAAAGCCAAGCAGGATGAAGAATTCGATGCGCGAGTGGAGGCGGCTGTGAAACGTCTGTTAGGGCCTCTATACGATCAACTACGACGCCCACCCACGCATCCTGATACGCAGCCGCCGCCCTATAATCTGGATACGCAGCCGCCGGCCTTCACTGCTGCAAGGAGTAGCAGCCCCTCCGTATCGGGCGTTGGCCCCGGGTCGCCAAATACAATCGACGGCCTAACGGTAAGCGTCGTCGGCTCAACAAACCGTAAGGGTCTCGTACAGATTTCGTTGTTTGGACTCTAACATCGCTGACCTGTACGTATGTTCCGCAGGTGATAACTCCGTGCCATCTCCAGACCCAAGTGCTCGGCTCGATGGTGACGGTCGCGTACGGTCGAGTCCACCCAATAACGCCGGAGAACAGGATGCACTGCGTGGATTTACCACCAAACATGGCGAGGGTGGAGTTGACTAAGGTGGTCGGCACCTTTGAGGACCTGGTTCTGAATGACCCCCCTGAAGAGGGATACGAGAAGCTAGGAGCCTGCAAGGGGTTTTTCCTTAGGTGGCCGAAGGACGCGATTAAGTTGATTGAGACCTCCAATCGTCCAGCACCTTCGCCGAGCCACACCGACAGTCCATCAGCAAGACCATCTCCTCTGGGTATTTCCGCACCTCTATCCTACAAGGATCTGGAGATGGAGCATGCCGAGGAGGGCGCGGAGCATGGCATGCCTCGTGACGAGGAGGCACGAGAAGTTGTAGATACGCCGCCACCCAAGCATGACAGGCAAGACCACACGAAGTTGACTCCTAAAACACTCGTGGGCGCAGCCAAAGAAGCGATGGCCTGTCAGAGGGCCGTATCCCTGGATACGAAGTGCACGAGCAAAAAAGGGGCGGCGAAGAAGGCACATGCTAGCACCGGAACTTACGATAGACAGGGTGAGGCCAGGTTAAAGAAATCCTTAACGTACGCAGCATCTTCCCAGTCAGCACAGACAGCAAAGGGTCGTCAGTGGCGGGCCTATCACATCCCGGGTCACCCGATGGTACCGAAGGATGAGTTCGACGTCCTCTCGAACGAGATGAAGATTCTGCACGAGAACATTCGAGACATTGAATTAGGACCCGATGAAACGAATGTATCGTATTACACGGCGAAGGTGCCAGAGGGTTTCCATTTCGTCGAGCAGTATCCCGCAGACAAGTTCTATCTGGACTTTGCGGAGATCTTCGGCATGTTCAACCTTTATCGGCTCGAAGCATCCTTCGTCAGGCTATGGGCGCTTCACCTAACCAGAGAGACCAGACGCCTGAAGATTCTCGATGTTGCAATAGCAGATCCGTTTCACATGCACGAGAACAACGTTCGCTCCCAAGAAGGTAGGGAGATTATGAAAGAATACCTCGTGAGTGCGATGATAGCGCATAAGGGCAAGGACTACCTACTCGTGCCCTACAATCCCTTGTAAGTCATTCTCTACTTTGTGCTTTCGTAAATTTCTCTTTCGCTTGTGCACCTAGCCAACTTTGTGGGTTAATATTGGTTTGCGCAGCGACCACTGGATCCTCTTAGTGCTAACGCCGAAGGAAAGGAAGGTTGTTTACTTTGATTCCATGAAGAGGGTGAAGAAAGACTACACCCTGCTCAAGAAAGTTCTGGATGATGCTCTCTTCGACTTTGCACAGAAGGGAGGAGGAGCAACTATGGTAAAAAGAAGTGGCGCTCCACGCTTTAAACACGTGACCGATTGGTGGTGCAGACAGCAGCCGGAGGGTAGTGTGACGTGTGGCTACTACGTCTGCTGCCACGGAGACGTCGCTCACCGGCGCGCTCTGCGCCGCGGTGGAGCGTGCTCGACGCGGTCACGGCGTCGTGGCGGCGGAGTCAAGGTACGGCGACGGAGACGTCATTCACCGGCGCGCTCTGCGCCGCGGTGGAGCATGCTCGACGCGGTCGCGGCGTCGCGACGGCGGAGTCAAGGCACGGCGACGGAGACGTCGCTCACTGGCGTGCTCTGCGCCGCGGTGGAGCGCGCTCGACGTGGTGACGGAGTCAAGGCACGGCGACGGAGACGTCGCTCACCGGCGCGCTCTGCGCCGCGGTGGAGCGTGCTCGACGCGGTCGCGGCGTCGTGGCGGCGGAGTCAAGGCACGGCGATGGAGACGTCGTTCACCGACGCGCTCTGCGCCGCGGTGGAGCACGCTCGATGCGGTCGCGGCGTCGCGGCGGCGGAGTCAAGGCACGGCGACGGAGACGTCGCTCACACGGTGCGCTCTGCGCCGCGGTGGCGGAGTCAAGGCACGGCGACGGAGACGTCGCTCACCGGCGCGCTCTGCGCCGCGGTGGAGCGTGCTCGACGCCGCGGCGGAGCGTGCTCGATGCCATGGCGGAGTTAAGGTTGTCCTGGCACGGCGACGGAGACGTTGCTCACCCGGCGCGCTCTGCGCCGCGGTGGAGCGCGCTCGACGTGGCGGCGGAGTCAAGGCACGGCGACGGAGACGTCGCTCACCAGCGCGCTTTGCGCCGCGGTGGAGCGCGCTCGACGCCGCGGCGGAGTCAAGGCACGGCGACGGAGACGTCGCTCACCGGCGCGCTCTGCGCCGCGGTGGAGCGCGCTCGACGCGGTCGCGGCGTCGCGGTGGCGGAGTCAAGGCACGGCGATGGAGACGTCGCTCACCGGCGCGCTCTGCGCCGTGGTGGAGCGCGCTCGACGCCGCGGCGGAGTCAAGGCACGGCGACGGAGACGTCGCTCACCGGCGCGCTCTGCGCCGCGGTGGAGCACGCTCAACGCGGTGGCGGAGTCAAGGCACGGCGACGGAGACGTCGCTCACCAGCGCGCTCTGCGCCGCGGTGGAGCGTGCTCGACGCCACGGCGGAGTTAAGGTTGTCCTGGCACGGCGACGAAGATGTTGCCTAAGACGGGACAATAGCGCACGTCGCCCCGGTTAGCGCACGTCGCCCCGTTTGAGGGGTCATATCGTGGCTCTTCGTCCTTAGGAGAGCGGCGTTGAGCCGGTTGTCGCCTAAGACGGGACAATAGCGCACGTCGCCCCGGTTGAGGTGTCATATCGCGGCTCTTCGTCCTTAGGAGAGCGGCGTTGAGCCAGCTGTCGCCTAAGACGGGACAATAGCGCACGTTGCCCCGGTTAACGCACGTCGCCCCGTTTGAGGGGTCATATCGCGGCTCTGAGGGGTCATATCGCTGCTCTTCGTCCTTAGGAGAGCGGCGTTGAGCCGGCTGTCGCCTAAGACGGGACAATAGCGCACGTCGCCCCGTTTGAGGGGTCATATCACGGCTCTTCATCCTTAGGAGAGCGGCGTTGAGCCGGCTGTCGCCTTAGACGGGACAATAGCGCGCGTCGCCCGTTTGAGGGGTCATATCGCTGCTCTTCGTCCTCAGGAGAGCAGCGTTGAGCCGGCTGTCGCCTAAGACGGGACAATAGCGCACGTCGCCTTGTTTTTGAGGGGTCATATCGCGGCTCTTTGTCCTTAGGAGAGCGGCATTGAGCTGGCTGTCGCCTAAGAGGGCCCGGCACGGCGACGGAGACGTCGCTCACCGGCGCGCTCTGCGCCGCGGTGGAACGTGCTCGACGCCGCGGCAGAGTCAAGGTTGTCCCGGCACGGTGACGGATACGTTGCTCAACACCGCTGTGAGGGGATGCTCTAGACATGCCTTCTTACTTCGCGAAGGAGCACGTGTGTGGTATTGACGACCCCACACACGCATGTTACGATTGTCGGTGATGTCCCCGGGCCTCCTCTCGACGGCGTCTCAATGACACAACTTCTTGCTCGGTTCCCACAGACGGCGCCAACTGTCGTAGCTACGGGACTAGGCAGTATACTTTAGGCACCCCCGATCGGCTACGGCGACCTCCGGGAGTACCGAGGGAGTACGAACAAGTATAGTGTCCGTCGAGGTGAGGCACGGGTTACCGCGACCGTTGAGGCGAAAGGTGAAATGCTCGCGTCGAGGAGAAATGGAAACTCCCATGTTGGGGCAAAGCGAAAACCCTCGTATCGATTTCAGGGATTACAGTTTATATCTGGGAAAAAATGGATCCTTTCTCTCTCCCCCTGGGTTCTATTTATAGGGGTTGAGGGAGAGATATGGGAGATTACAATTATGCCCTTCAGTCAACCACACACCCCTAGGGGCATTTTGGTCTTTTTACAGGAATCTTTACAGAATATTCAAATACTCTAATACTTTAATATCCTAATACCCGCTACCACAACGACGTGTTGTCCTTGGCGATGGGTGAAGCGCAGCCTCGACGTCTGCCGGGACGGGGCATGTCTCTGACATCCGCCAGGACGGGGCACGGCTCTGACGTCCGCTGAGACGGGGCACGGCCCTGACGTCCGCCGGGACGAGGCGCCGGGACGGGGCGTGGCCTCGACGCTGTCGGCGATGCCCGCGGAGTTTGTTGATGCCAGTGGAGGAGAAGCCCGTCGGTTCGGGGTAGCGCGGGGACCCTTCCCCCAACAGCTTCATACTTGTGTTGGGGGTTCTGTTGTGGAGACATGTACTGGTATAGTTAGAGTTCTTGAGGAGGGGTTAGGTTGTGGCTATTCCGATGAGTGATGATTTCTGAGGATTGATCTGAATTAAGTAGCTATGTACCGCTCAATACTTAAAAAAGGCCTGTCTAAACTTCAATATACGCAATTTTTTGAACCGTCTATAAGTAAGAGCCTATGATGAGACTATGTCACAAGGCGGTTCTGAGTAAGAACCACATGTGATATCCCATATCAAAGGCAGTTCTGGCTATAGAACCACCTACGATTAGGGTTAACAATCACCCTATTTAATCCTGATTATTGGTTAGCATCAGGAAACAAAAACAGTAAACAGATATATCACATACATTCATATCATTTTTTTGACTCACACAAAATTGATACATATAACATTGACTCACACAATGAACTCATCAATTTTATCAAGCTCATATCACACAAATTTAGAAAGTAAATTAGACATCTATTTAAAAGTACATAATAAATACATATCACACGAGACATTCATATATATCACATGAGTTTAAAAGTTGACATTTCAGAAGTACAACAAACTCGCCTTGTTCCAAGTCGTAGGCATGGAATTGGCCATATTGATCGAGGACTTCTCTAACAAGGAAAGCAGTGATGAGTTCTCGTATTCTGTTGAGATGGGTTGTTTCCAATGCCGTGTACATGATCTTTCTCTGTTGTCGATTAGAATATACTAAATTCATGCACTTATAAAATGAAGAGATATATGAAAAAAAGTTATCACAATAGTTTCAAATCTTCCAATCATTTTTAAAAAAATTAGTGAGAATGAATTCCATTATGTGGCAAACGTAGAAGTCACAAATGCTTGTTCCTTCTTGTTGTTGGTGGCACCGGTAAATATAGACTTTGGTTATGTAACAATTCGATGTGTAAATAACATTTTGTAAGCTTGTCAAGCATGAAAGCATTGTCACCACTTTGCACTTCAACATTTCATTGACCCTAATTCCCTCATCCTCCAACTTCTCAAATTCAACAAAACCTAAAACTAGAACCACCAAAACTTTTTCAACGAAAATGTGACCAAAACCCTAACTAGTACCCTGGTAGGTCCACTACCTCCATTGGGTCCTAACCTAGGAGGATTTACAAAATTTTGAACAAGAACTATTTGAAAACTTTGAAAATCCATCCAAATTGTTAAAATGGCAGAACTATAAATATGATATTTTATGTGATTTAGTTCCATGAAAGGTTATGAAATTCCATATCTGGGCATTATTATATATTATGAACCTCCGGTGTGAATTTCATAAACTTTGGAAGAACAAAACATCTAGCTACAGTTCAAACCCAAATTGAGGCAATATTTGAGATTTGGGTGAAACTCAACTAAAACTATTTTTGTTTCACTAAAATTTATACAATAGTTCACTAACATAGTTTAAAGCCCCTGGGAATTTTTATAAAATTTTACGATGGTGTTTAAGGTCCCATTTCATTAAAATAGTAGCTCGGTAGTAAAAGAAAAGAGGAGAAAATAAATAAAAGAAAAACAAAGCCCAAACCCCCTCCTAGCTGAGCGGGCCGGCTCGGCCCGCTAAGCCTTCTCAGCTCAGTTCCCCTCGCACGTGGCCCGCCCTGTGCTCTTCTCTCCCTGCTAGCCGGGGCCTACTGGCAGGGGGTGTCTTCCACGTTGCAGGCAGCGACGGGAACACTGTGCCCCGCCGGCGCCCCATCCCAACCGGACCGCCGCCCCTCCATAAATGCCTCCGACTGGCCTCCCTTTCCCCTTTCGCCACCTCCCCACTTTCTAATTCTGGAGCTCCCGAGGAACCATAGCACCACCAGTTGCCGCCGCCGTCCAAGGTCGCTGCCGGACGAGCACGCTTCTCCTCCTTCTTCTTTGGTGAGCCTTCGCACTCCTCTTTTTTCCCGAGCTCCCTTTTTTCCCCTTCCTTTTCTAGGCTAACCCTCCTTTCCCTCCTCCTGCATGCATGCCTGCTCAGTTCCCCAATGCAACCGGTAGCACCCGCAGCCGCGCCATTGCTGTTGTTGCTAGCTCAGGGGGTCAAGCCCGAAGCCCAGCACCGCTGTCTAAGGTCATCTACTCACCGCAGAAGAACCTTGGGGACCTGCGGCGTTCGTCGCTGCCCCACTGCTTCACCCAGACGCCACCGAGCTGCCTTCTTCCCCAACTCCGGCCCTCCCCTCCCTCCACTCGACGCCGCCGCCAAGCTCACCACCCTCTGCCTCTCCTCCAGCCCTCCAACGGTCGGTGAGCCTTCCCCCATCCTCACTAATGCCTAGAGGTCCAACCCCGACTTCCCCGTGCGCCCCCGCTGGCATGCAGAGCCGGTGAGCTCGCCGACAGATTCCCTTTGCTAGACAGCTAGTCTGATCGGCCTGTCAGACCACTCCAGCCGGTCTGACCACCTAGAAAGGCCAGTCTGACCGGCTAGCCAAGCTAGTAACCAACCCTCAGGCCGGCACCACCCGTGGGCCTCCCCATCATTTGGTCCCACTTGTCAGCCACCAGAACTAGTGTAGGATTGTGTGTAAAAAGTAAATAGCTTATTTTTGTACTGAGAAAAAGACCAAAGGGGTATTTAATTATTGAATCTTGTAAATTTCACCAAAAATTCATATGAGCAACAAAAATTTTAGATTGCATATCAAAATGATCAGAGCATCATGTGCTACCCATTAAAAATAATTTTACTCATGCATTATTGCTGGAAAATTCTGAATGATTTAAAATGCTTTAAACCTTGAATGATTTATTATAAATTCACCTTTGGCCTAAAAATTATGACAATTTGGTGCTCTGTCTACCAAAAATAATTTCCTGCTTGCTACTGTCCAGAATAGTTTCTAATTAAATAAACTAGTCAACCATTGCTTAAAGTTGCCCTTTTAGTTAGAAATTCATACCTACTAACATGTAAATTCAAATGCCATGAAACCAGTTGTAAATATCTTCACATTAATTTGTTACCCACTGAAATTCATCCCATGCATGATGCATACATAATCCATATCACATGGGTTCTTATGTATTTATTTTCCGTTCTTTCGTCGTCACTTTTGCAACTGTTTTAGAAACCGGCGACAAGGGAGTGGAGCCTTATTACTCTGAACTCCAGCAGGAGCCAAAGGAATACCCCAACCCAGGGAGCTTGTGACATTGCCATGCCATTATTTCATTTATGTACTTTATTCTTGTATGCCATGCTTATCGAATTGCTATGCCCGTACGCGATTGTTCTCTATGTTCATGATCATGCCATGTTAAGCTGGTGCTTAATTCATTTGAACCATTAATAAGTGAATGAGAGACGTGGGAGCATGGTTGTGTGAGCAGGCTATAACATTGTTGGGTTTGCTTGAGGTTACAATGGTGATCCATGCTTGATATGCTCCCTAATAAGCCGTGGGAGTTGGTCATGAGAGGACCACAAATGTCGTTTGGTTGGTATCCGCTCAATCGGGACTAGCTATCCCCATATGAGTGACCTTGAGAGTATCGGTGGGGCTATCGAGCAACCAATCTCTCTTTGATTGAAATTGAACTGGTTAATGTTAACCCGCTGGGTTAAATGATTAATAGATGATGTTGATATGTTAAGTCTTATCATGAACTGGTTGATGGTAACCTGCTTGGTTTTATCTTGGAAGATTTATGAACAAGTAAGCATATTTTCAACATACAAAAATCTACCGTTCACTACTTTCGTGTTGCAATGCCGAAGACAAACTATTTCGATTCACGTAGGGTGTGGAAGAGCCATACCAAGAAGGGAGAAAAATGCACCAGCTAGCCCCTTTTACACGATCTCCAACTACTAACCAATTCTATATATTACTAGTGCCACCAGCACCAAGGAGGAACAAGCATTTGTGGCTTCTACGTTTGTGTAACAGTATGGAAATTTTCAAACTCTAAATCCAAATAAAAATTTGAAATTCACCTGGGCCTCATTTCACAGCCCATTTCTTTTTACTCGGCCCATTTGGCCCAACTCTCCCTCACCTCCATCTCCCCATCGCCGCCGCCCGTACCAACCGTCGCCACCTGCCCGTTGCACCGCCCTCTGCTCAACGCCAGTACCAGGTTGTCCCGCCCCTCCGCCAGTCCACACGTCGCCGAGCCCTTCCTCATCCCCTGCGCCACCGCCCTCCCTCCCTCTACGCCGCCTGCCCCATCTCTACCGAAGCTCGCCGCCTGAGCCAACTCGCCTGCCGGTCCATGTGAAGACGCAGCAGGAGCCTGAGTCACCGACAAGTTCATCTCCTCGGGACCCGCTCCGACGCATCAAGCCCGAGGCTCTCCGACTACCTCCCCGCAGCTATAAAACCCCGTCGGACTCTCTCCCGACCTCCCTCATCCTCACCCCAAACGCTCTCGAGCTCCCCTGCTTCTCCCGTTCAACCGCACGAGCTCCTCCACCTCCTCCTCACCTCCCCGACCACACTCCTCCCCTTCCCGAGCACCGGCGAGCTCACCACCACCGCCTCCGTCTCCGGCGAGGTAGTCCCAAACACCCTCGCAACCGCCGAGCTCCTTCCTCGTAGCAATCCTCCTCCCTCTCCCCAAAAATGAGACCGCCTCCCTCCGTGGATCCTCCCAGAGCCACCAATTGCGGCCGGTGACCCTCACCGGCGACAAATTTGAGCCTCATTGCCGGCGGCCGCCCTTCCCTTGCCTCCTCTTCCTTTCCCCTCTGAGCCATCGGCTCCTTCCCCTTATCAGGTCGGCCCAATTTCCTTTTGGGCCGGTTCCAATCGCTAAGGGCCGGTTCAGGCCGGCCCAGTTTTCCTTTCCTTTTTCTTTTTCTTTTTATTTTTCGTTGACTGTTGGGCCTAAACCCATTTCCAGCCCACTACCCAGCCTCACTTTGAGCCCATTTAGTTTAGGATTTCTTTTTCATTTTTATTTTATTTTTGTTAAACCCTAAGCCCAACCCGTACCCTATCCAGCCCATATTCAACCCACATCCCATATCCAACCCAGCCCAACCTAACGGCCCTAATGGGCCATATATTATTTTAAAATACTATTATATACCGTTTCGATCATCTCGACGCCACGATTCCAATTCTCCACACCGTTGGTCTAGATTCTCACTTTTTAACACTTGAAAACCACAAAACCCTCTTAACCCACATATATTTCGATTTTTCCTCTGAAACCCTAACCTGCTTCCTATACCTCCTTCCATCTTTTCAATATTCCGATTCCAACCTCACGCACCCCACTTCCTATTTCAAGTATTATTTTTAAAATTATTTTACATTTGCTCCTAGCTCGCATTTGTCGAGCCCGGACTTATATATGTTTGTTTGGATCTTTTTAGCACTAGGGAATGGTAGTGACGATCCGACACTTGGAAAGGATCTCGACGGTGAAGTACTCCCCGAAGACAATGATCCAACATACTTTGGTGCAGTAGGCAAGTCACGCTTCTTGTTCATGTTGATCCCACATGCCTTTCTAATTATTGTATTACTAGTCTAGTTAATTATCTTTTTGCATCTTAATTTCATATGTGATATTTTTGAATGACATGATTGTGTAGTTAACATCTACCACCCCACAGCCTTAGTTAATTTTTGTAGGCCATATTCACCTTGAAGACCTTAGGATAAATATAAGTCATATTAGTATCCTTCACCGACATTAGAGGCTAGGCTAGACAGTATTCAGGAATATTGGTAACCCTAGTTCAAAACTTGGAGTATGTGTTTTTAAATAGGAATTGCCAATGGTTGGGGACAGAGAAGATGGGGCCCTTCATGTGTTGATTGTGCAGCCATACCCCTTCCGTGGAATAAGGGTAATCTGGTGGATTTCCTTGCTCAGGGCAGTTAAGGACAAGACCCTTGTGCTTAGTGATGAATATAGAACCGCTCAACCACATGTTTGACTTGTCAAACCTAGCCTAGTAAATCTGCTCTACCTGCTGAACAACTACAGAATAGCTTGCCGTTCTATTTCTCTAGAAGGCCCGCAGAAGCGAATGAGGTGATTGGCCATTTATTGGGAATCATAACCAGAACTCACCCGACCCCCGGATCGCAAAGTTGACACTGGCCCATCAGCTCCCGGGAGAGCGAGTGATGTAGTGTTCCTGGGTAGAAACTTTAAAAGATAGAGCAGATAAAAAGTCTTGTTAACCTACCTCTGTCGACACATCGATGGGCGTGTGTAGATCTATAGTGACACTAAGAGGTATGGGTATCATGTGGGTAAAGATGAGCCACTTTGCAGAGTTAATTCTAATGGTATTTGAATACGCCGGTTAATGAAGCTGTGTTTAGAGGTGATTCTCAGTACAAGGCACAAGTAGGAATTGGTAAAGGTTAGTTAAACTTGGCGATGACCCAGCAGGGTTGTTTAAACACTAAGACTTATAACCAGATGTTTAAAGGGAAAGATTTTAAATATTAAGATGGAGCTTAGGGCCATGCATCTACCAAATAATGAAACCTTATACCCCTCCTTGAAATCCAAAGCATGTAGATACATATAGTGTACCTTCCCAACGTGGCTTGTTGAGTACGTCATGTGCTCATTATTGCACCAATCATCACAGATGCACAGGAAAACGAAGAAGGATCTTTTGACGAAGAACACTTCGATGGAGATGAATGCGAATTTTAGGTCTTATCCGCGCTCGAGGCGCCTGTGGTGTAGGTTCCTTTTGAATGTAATATAAACTTTGGCTCGGATGCCCCAGTCCGATGTAAAATAAACTGCTGTTAAGCATAATTTCCGGTTCTGTAATAAAGTTTGGATGTTTAACGCTGTGTTGGCAATGTGACAACTCTGCGTCCACAATTGAGAAACTCCTAGGCAATTGTGGGCATTATTTCGCGGCTCCAAAATTCGGGGTCGTGACAGTTTGCCACAACATGGAAATCATACTCACTAACATTAATAAACATGAAATAAAGGTTTGATGCTATTGCGATAAGTAATATCATATTTCTCTTCATTATAAGTACATGACTTCAATATATATTCTGATTGACAAAAGAAAGATATTCCCAAGACGTCATTGGATTCGTCCAAGCTGGACCGCCGGATAAGAGAGCACATCATCACGTTCCTTGTTAGAGAGGTTATTGATTCTTATGGCCAATTTCACGTCTACGACATGGAGGAAGGCGAGTTCATCTTAGTTAAGAAGTGATATGTATTTCTCTGTGTACTTTTATGTAAATGCTGAATTTACTAAATTTATGTGACATGAGGTGGATGAAACTGGGAGTTTAATTGCTTTGTGAGATATGGTGTTGATGAGTTTGATGAGAATTTATTTTGCGACTCAACTTATGTGATATGTATCAATTTTCTGTGATTCCATATGATTCAAATCTGATTACTGTGAATGAATGAGATGAGTGTATGGATATGTATCTGTATTATGTGTTTTGTTTTCTGCTGCTAGGCAATAATCTAGAACAATTAGGTATGCTTTAAACAGAGAACCGCTTGTGACGGAGGCATATCACGGGTGGTTCTTATGAAGAACAGCCTATAAGGAGTGTCCTCATCACAGACGGTCTTGTATGCCTTCATCGCGGGAAGTTCTATGACCGTCTGTGATGGGGGGTTATCATAGGTCCTTATTATAGGCGATTTAAAAATGCTTATATTGAGATTTTCGAACCGTTTAGAATAAGCAATTCTATAGTGTAACACTTTGATCATCAAAGAGAAAAGCACAAACAGTTTAGCATCGATATAGCAGCTGGGAAGGTGGTTGACGTACAAGTGGCACATATAAACAACACGAGATAACTCTCGATCTATGCAAGCATGCAACCATGTTGAGGAGATAAGATATGGGGCTGCAACTTGCGAAGTGCATGCAGTTACAGTCATACATGTGTACAGGACAACCGTGAGCAGGTACTTACCCACGCCATGCAGATCAAAAAAATTAGCGAAAAACTAGTGATCGCTAGTTTGATCGATCGATAGTTTGATGATAGGATCGGACTACCGTGGAATAAACTGAAAAACAAACAATTGCTATATTATTTTTTACATATGTAACATAAAATATAGTACCATCACAACATTATTTTCTGATTAAGATGCTTAATTTTATGTAACAATTTTCAATCGATGTAAACATTTTCTTTATATGATGTTGAAAATTCCTTCCATCGAAAACAAGAATTAAACTATAAATGTATAGCATTCCAAGGTAAACTAACCATATACCTTGGCTAAGCTAGATCCCTCAAGGCATCAATGTTACATAATTAAGGACCGCTTCCACATGCATGCCCGGCCCTAATAAAATACATTTAGTGTGTGCAAATGATCTTTGTGAATAATATTTGTCAGTGTATTCATCTAGGACAGAACCGAAGATCTAAGTCAAACATATATGCTTGATAAGCTAGCAGCGTACGTTCTAAGGCAGCAGTATATATACTTAATTATTATAATCGATTGTTGGTTTTGCTGAAGCAAAGCGTGGATGAGGAATGTAGGTTCCCATGTCGTCTCGCAACCGCGATCAATCGGCTTGCATGCGTGATATCACTAAAGATCCTCCTGCTCAAATTGACGTGAACATATATACGGAGTAGTAGTAAAACTTAGCAAAACCAGCCCGTAATCAAGAATATATATATTTGTCATGCATGGGTGCATGCCAAGTGTACTCAACTGACTCAGCTCGATCACATGCATGAGGATGATCAATTACATAGCAAGCTAGAAACATGGTTACGAGGATAAGGATGGGACATGCAGTTCCCGTTTCAAACCGGTGCGTATCTCGTTCTGCACATGGAGATGATGATCATTTAAGTCGTAAGAAACATGCATGATTATGAGGATAAGTATGGGATAATTCCCATTTGCACCCAGCTCAAAAAGCACACTTCTGAGTTTTGGAGGAAAGAATTGAGAAGAATTCTACGTGTACATTGTCGGATAACGTATGAATCTACAAATTTTGGAACAAAAATAAATGCATTAGTGTGTCGCAAAAAAAAATCATACTGTTACGGTTGCTATGTTAGAGCCTCGTCCCATGTTATTTTGCGTAGCAGATTAATTTGTGTTTTCAGTTAACGCTTCAACCCAAGATATACATATATGAACTTTTTTTTCATATTTTTGAGAACTATTAAGTATGTGATTTTGGGTTACTCCAAAGAAAACGGGTGCATCTTTACCGGGCCTGCGGATCAAGGATGGGAATAGTTTCAAACAGCTGCCTAAGAAATAAAGGAAGGACAATTTGATCTTTACTCAATATTCGGCCTCAAGAATTTTACTAGTCTAACGAGATGTTTGTTCAGCGTTAGAATATACCCGATTGTTTTGGACTATAGGGAATATGATAGGATTTTTTTTTAATCTTATCTCTAGGAGTTTCTTATACTTCAAGCCTTGTAATTTATATATACTTGCTATCAAGGTTCAATACAATTGTCTAACATATTGCACCAAATTCTTTCTCTTACATGGTATCACGGGGTTTTAATTTCTCAATCTAGCCTCTACCATGCTTCTGCACCGTGGCACCCATGGGGAGATAGATCTCTATGATCTCACTCGAGGGCTGCGCAACCCATTGCTATGATTCATGTTGCCGATAGCTTCGATCGGTCACCCTAGAGAATCATTTTCCTATCATGTTTGATCGGGTTTTTCTCTCTCGCCCACTGCTTGATTATTTTCTTTTTTGATTTCCTGATTAAAAATCGTTTGTGTCGCCCACCGCCGTCGTCATCACGCATCTCCACTCCGATATTGACATCGACTCTCCTCCGGTCGGCCAATCTTCCCCAACATTACAGTGCACACCAAGCGGGCCGCCCCGGGGACGCTTTCAGTGACGTTGCCTGGCTACACCATCCGCATGACGCCGCCACGCTGGGTCGTCAATAGGAAATTCGAAGAGCTTGCCAGGGATACAAGAAACATAAGGTTTGGACTAAGCATGGATGGAATGCATCCTTTCGAAAACATGAGCAGTCGCCATAACACGTACTTGGCATTGAATCTTTGTATCTATTACTTTCCTCGTTGGTTGCGTATGAAGCATAAGTACATTATGATGTCGATACTTGTGCAAGAACTAATGCAACTTGGAAATGATATAGATGTTTCCCTGGAGCCATTGATGGACGATCTCGAAAAAATGTGGACCGATGAGGTGCAGGTATTTGATGAACAAGCGAGAGAACATGCAGCTTGTTGTTATACACAATAAATGATTATCATGCCCTTGCTAACCTTTCGGGCAAAGTACAAAAGGGAAAAAAAGCATGTACTAACCGCTTGGATGATACCGTGAGTGTGTAGCTTAATCACTTGGGAAAAACTGTGTACATGTGTAACAGTAGGTTCCTTCGATGGGATCACCTGTACCGTTGAATGAAGAAAAAAAATTGATGGATGAAAGAAGGACGGTATCACCTCCCAAGAAATTTAGCTATAGAGATGTATATGATATGGTTAACAATATCAAAGTTACATATGAAAATATTAGGAAAGTCACGGGTACACGAGAGAAGGCCGTGTGGAAGAAGAGGTCGATATTAACTTACCTTATTGGGAGCACCTACAAGTTTGTCATTTCATCAACGTCATCCACGTAGAGAAGAATTATGTGATAGCGTGATTGATCTATTATTGAATATCAAGGAAAAAACAAATCATTTCATCAACGTCATCCACGTAGAGAAGAATTATGTGATAGCGTGATTGATCTATTATTGAATATCAAGGAAAAAACAAAGAATGACCTCAAAACATGGCTTGACTTACTTGATATGGGAATCACAAATGAGTTACACCCAAAAGAGACTGAAACCATCCAGATGTTCTACAAACCTACTTGTTATACTCTGTCCAGGGCTAAGGGAATAGAGCTGTACTAGTTTATACATGGTGTGAAATTTCCTTCCGGCTAATCCTCCTACATTAGAAATCTTGTTTGGGAGATTCAAAATCGATTGGCCTGAAATCTCATGATTTTCATGTGCTGATCACTTAGCTGCTCATGGTTACAAGTAAAAATATTCTACCTATCAAGGTTCGAGAGACAATCAAAAGGTCGTGTTTCTTCCATTAAAACAATTTCTCTGAAGGTTTTCAATCCCTTCGAACTAGATGCTTTTCAGGAGGATGTGGCGAAAAATCTATGTCAACTTGAGATGTATTTCTCCCAGTGAAATCATGGTTGATCTCATTGTCCATCTTGTGAGAGAGATTAAGTGGTATGGACCAATGTTCCTACATAGTATGTACCTATTTGAGAGATACATGAGAATTCTAAAGCTCTATGTGAGGAACCATTCTCAAGCATTGTCGAAAGCTATGCAAATGAAGAGGTCGTCGAGTTCCGCATTGACCACATGGCTACGGTTAAACAAATAAGTTTGCCACAATCTCGCCACGGGAGGAGGCTTCGGGGTATTGGGACTATGGGCAAGAAAGATGTCAAAGCTGAATGAAAGGTTCATGATCAAATTCATTTCACGGTCTTGCAACACATGGTTGTAGTGGGTCTGTACATCAACTAGCACAAGGAAAAACTCCGAAAGGATAATCCAAAAGCTTGGGTGACGAAAGTGCACAATCGTTGGTTCAACAGATGGTTTGAGCAACCTCATGGTCTATAGGTAGTTAACTCTATGCTCACATGGTTGGTAAAAGGACCATCATTTACAGTTGTCATATGCAAATTAAAAGAAAATGAATTCAATTTAAAGCAAAATCATTCAAAATTTTGAAACTAAAAGAAAACCCATTCAATTTAAAGTGAAATCATTCAAAAGTATGAAATTAAAAGAGAAACCATTCAATTTAAAGTGAAATCATAAAACAATATGAAATTTAAAGAAAAGGAATTCAATTTTGTGTAATCATGTAAAAATAAATAGTTCTAAAAATTCAAATTGCAGGCGGTTCCCATAAAGAACCATCTATGATAGCCAACACCATAGGTAGTTCTGAGAGAGAACTGCCCGTGAAATCTCTGCATCGCAAGCAGTGAGAACCGCCAGCGATGACCCATCCTATATATGTTGTTCAGCGTTTTTCCTTTGGCCCTAGCGCGCCACCATCACCCCAAGCCCTAGCACCGTCATCACCCGAGCCCATCACCGATGTAAGCACGCTGCTCGAGCCCGGCAACCGACATCCGCATGCTGTCTAAGCGCCTCCCTGACACTGGCAAGCTGCCCAAGTGCCATCGTCACCCACCGTCACCATCGTCCATGGTGCACATCTCCCCCAACTCTAACTAGGCCCGCATCTGGCAACAGCTCTAGCACTACGGCTAGTTCCTTGACTTCAACAACTACCTCGTCTTCCTCCTCACCCACGTAGAGGTTAGCCTTCCTCTTCCCTACCACCTACTGTCGCGGTAGGGTTTTTGGGGCCTTAGTGCTTTCTCTTGCTATGTTTGATTACTAGGACAGAGCTCAATTGGTTGCTATGTGAGTAGTGTAATAAGATGGCAAGAACATGTGTGCAAGTTGGGCTTTTTGGGGATGAAGCGCTAATGGCAGCTACTTTATTACTGCATAGAACCTAGAAAGATTAGAAGCTTAGAACATTCACTAATACAATATGATCTAGGTTTTATTTGCTCAAGTTATATCTTATATTATTGTTGCATATGACAGTGTAGTATTATTTGTTTCATGTTTAATTCTGTTATCAGATGAAAACATAAAATGTTTTGTGCTTTTAGTTTATTTTGTTAAGTACTTATTCCTGATCTATTTTATTTAACTGAAGGTCTATCTATTTGCTATAAAGGTGTAAAAGGAGCTTTCTTTGGTCCAATTGTTGGATGGAAATTAGGAGTCTAATTCCTCTTTTGTTCCATTTCTTTATGCGGTAGTTCAATATATTTTTTTTCAATAAATTAAGTAGTTCAAACATGAAGAAGATGACAGTAGATTGTTTTCTGTGATTTATTGTCAATTTTCTTTATGCAATAATTCTATATTGGAGAATTGATATATTGTGCTTTATATATTATTAATATCCGTTTAAAAGATGTCTTCCCCTTGTCCCTCCCGCTCGCCTTCGCCATTGGCTTCCATTGGTGATTGTGATGCCTCCCAGAGCACCACAAAACTGAGATGCGCTCCAAGGGACACAATGAAAGGCTGAAAGTCTGATTCTCCATAACAGATGTCGCTCCGTGTGGGGCACCGGTTGCCCTAGAAGAAAATGCCACTAAATGGCGAACTACCTGTAGGATCATCACACAGACATAGATGTCCTTAACCTTAGAATCTTGGGAAAAAGTTGCCAGAGACACCTGTCAAGATCTGTTGGATAATATTCATACTTACTTCATCATCCCTGCAGAATTTAAAGCCCATGTCAAAGGAGCTGTGCTGAAAGTGGCTAACAAGCATGGAAAGAGTTCAAGTGTGATCTTCAGTAGAACTGCATCAAAAAGGATGAGGAGCCTTTCAAATTTTACAAATGGATCAATCGCGAGATGTAGGGTTAATTTAAGGAGATGAAAGAAACTAAAGAATTTAAGGCCAAAAGTGCAGCGGCGAAGGCTCTTGCATCTAAGAACACGCACCATCACATGCTTGGTACACTACTACTAAAAATGTGACCACTGACGGCCGAAAACTCTCATCACTGACCGGGGGGAGGGGGTCCGTCAGAAACATATCGTCAATGGTGAGTGCAATAACACTGATGGGCAACAGACCCGTCGGTTGTGACTAATTACCACTGACAGGCATGCGATAGCCGTCAGTGTGACCTATTAATCCACCAGAAAAATTCACCACTGACGGTGGCCTATTAAAAGCCTGTCAGTGGACATACTTAGTTCTGATGGCATCCACGGGAGAACCCATCAATGTTGTGTTATTAGTGGTGACGACAGTAAGTCACCGCTGATGGCAGCGGTTAGGCTCCGTCAGTGGTGACTTATTGGCAACTTGCTGGAAGTTGCTTTGCTAGCTAGCCTCAGGACTTGCTAGCCATGCCATCTGAAAAACCCAGATATACAGCCGCAGCCACATAGCCTCTCAGCAACCCCAGCAGCGAGGCATAAGCACACATATATACATCATCATATATACACATATAAGCACATATATTTCATATTGGAATCGATAATATTTGACAAGTCTAGAATAGAAAATAAGTACAAATAGAACTATGGCTAAGAGATAACAGTTTTTGGGGGCAGTTGGATGCTGGCATAGATTCACCGCTTGGCCGTAAGACATATTGGTTGAGGAACCATGCAAACATACGTCTGATGCGGTCTTGTTCTTGTCTATCGTCATGGTTCTCTAAATAAATCTTAAAATCCTGTAAATTAATTAGAAGAACATTAACTTCATATGGATATGAACTAAATAACTGGGTAGTTCATAAAGATTTAGATTATATCTTTTCTAGAGTAGCTGAGTTCCATTGTTTGACGAGAGTGTCCATGTGGGTGAAAACGTAGAACCCACAGGTCAAGCTATTATCCGGCTGTTGCTTGCATGGGAAATTAAACTTGTGGATGAGCTTTTGGTCCCCCTTTCCCTTACTTGCAATGAGCCCATCCTCCCTGTGCCTTAAAGATGAGGAAAGCTCCATTGATGCACTCCCGGATGTCGGTGAAGTCCCGTTGCGGTAAAGGTTTCTTGCGGATCTTAGAATAGACGTAAAATACCTTGCTCCAAGGTGAAAGAGCATCTAGGCCCCTAAATAGTTTTGATGGTTAATGGTAACCTAAACTGGAATCTAATATTACAATAAGTGTAAGCAGGATGAGTAGGTTCCAGGAAGAGGATTCATCCAGGAAAGGATGACCACCCAAAAGTACAAAGTTGGTTTCTAGGACAAGGAGATAGCTGCGCTAGGTAGCTGTGCCACAGTTGTGAAGAAGCCGGTGCTGTGCAAGGTGTTGCAAGCAAGGTGATGGTGGCTTGATGCGTCAAGGGCCGTGACTACAGTTGGTGGAAGCTGAAGCCTAGATTTGCTAGTTTTCTTGAGTCCTTAGGAAACACCTGTACTATCAAAAGGGATGAAGTAACAATGATTTTTGGAGGTTCTTTTGCTCAATGCTCAGAGTGTTGGACAGTGGCACTGATGCTTTGAGGTCAGTGGCCCTGTAACAACAGTTTTGCACAAGTGTGAAACTGGGTTGTGCTAGCACACTACTGTGCTAGCTTCCTAAAACCCTAGAGCCAAAGTTACCTGTGTGGCACAGCTGTGTCACAGGTGAACAACCGCTCTATGACTCAGGTACATCTCTGTGCTAGGGGAGAGCTTGTAAATGCTAAGAGAACTGCACTGCAATAGTCTGTCTGTCGAGTCAGAAGACTGTTGGAGGTTCTCTCCTGAGTAGGCATCAGAGTTAGTGTGTGCACTGAGGGCATGTAATGTGCAAGGATCGGGCTGAGTAGTGAGGCTACGTCAGTTAGGGTTTCACCTGTGTCAGCCTCCGGTGACACAGGTGTCGGTCTACTTGAGTCGGTTACCATTGTGCATTGTGATTAGCAGTGTCACCGGTGCCTGTCACCGGTGAGTCACTTAATCCTACGTGGCATGAGTGTAACAGTCAGGCGCCTATGGACTCTATATATAGGGGACCAGAGGAGATCTTAGGCCTCAACCTTTGCAAAACCTCTGCAATCCATTTCGACCATTGCAAACCTCTTTTCTCCTAACAGAAGCAAACCTTCCTAAGTCTTAGTTCAAGTGAGAGTTAGAGCTTTGAGCAGAGAGCATTGGTTCCTCCAAGAGTTATTGTTGCAGATTCCTTCTTGGAGTGTCTACTCCTAGATGGGTGTAGGAGTTGCTGTGACCACCCAAGCTTGTGTGGCTGGTATAGTAGTTTGTGAAGGTGATCTGAGGTCTACCTGCTGCAAGACGAAAGGACTTCCACAAGCAAGTGAAAGAGACCTGAAAACTCAGGTACTCAGAGAACAGCATGATTCAATGCTGGCGATCTCCTCAGAGTAGTCTCTCCAACGGAGATGTACCATCTCTGAAAAGAGTGGGAACTTCGGTGAAAAATCCATTGTCTCTCTGAGTACTTTACATTCAGTACTTACTTGCTCATCTGATTTGCATGCTTGTGTGATTCACTGTCATATACAATCTAGCTGTAATCCTTTCTCATTGCCTGTGTTAATCTAGCTGTGTCACAGTTGCTTTATACTTATCACATATCTGTGCCAGTTACCTGTTACACAGCTATCTATCATATACATCTGTTTAGGGTTTTTAGCTTACCTGTGTTAGCCACCTGTGTGACAGCTGTGTGTTAATTTACATATCATATACTGCTTGAGTTGTTGATCTGTCACATAGCCAACTCAACCCTTCAACCTATTAAGCCTTAATCTTGATAAAATAAAGTAATTGTTTAAAATTGGTTAGCCTCCTATTCACCCCCCTCTAGTTGGCACCTACGATCCTTTCACAAGGTACAACGATCACCACAAGGAACCAATGGTCGCTACATACACGTTACCATAGCCACAAATGAGATATAAACACGTAGCTAAGTGCACAGAAAATAAAATATAGACAATTGTAAAGAACTTACGAGGGGTTGTACGCGAAGAGTACGTAGTCCTTGTCCTTCTGGGCGACCCATGCCTTCATAACGGGATCGATGAACCCAATGCCCACTTGCAAGCACTTGGCCTCTAGGGCCTCAAAAAGTGTCCATACCCTCATCAGATTAGTGTCGAGTCTTTGGAGGTTATAGAGAGAACAAGTCTTCGAAGTTGATGTCAAATGTAGGATTACCAAAATTCTTAACCCCTCTCGAGAAGGGAAAACTCCCCCTAAACTAGGAAGTCAATCCCGACATTTAAGGAAGCCAGAGTCCTACTCGGGCGTAAGTCCACGTCCGGTACGACCCTGGGAACCTCCTATATAAGGATTAGCAATCCCATAGGGGAGGACAGGTTCTGATAGGTTGGAGGAAATTCTACAAGGTCCAGCAGATCAATCTAGTCGCAGCACCCGGAGGCGAAGCCCTAGAAGCCCACTGCCTCGAAGGAGTCGAGCCCGGCGGTTTAGCATAGATTAGTCTACGATTAGGCCTAGGATAGCCACTAACCTACACCCCCCATTGTAAGCGTGTTCTCCATCAATATATAGCAACAGGACGTAGGGTTATTATCCTGAGGGAGGCCCGAACCTGTATAAAAACGGCTGTCCCCTGCTGTCAGAGCTCCTGGCACTTGGGCCCTAGAGGTCCCTACCCCCCAGTAATCCTCATTCCACGAATACCGTATGATCGCCGATTCACCGATCGTCGACACTAACCTTTCGAGTAATATGCTAGTCTTTGACATGTCATAGAAAAAGTGCCTTCTCGCCCACAACATATCACACAGAATAGCACGACAGAAGTATTGCAGTGGTCCATTTATTACAACTTAATTTACAAATTCAAAGAATAAGGTACAATTATACAAACTTATTCTCAAAAGTACGAGGAATTTAAAACCGTTCCAGTCGGTTACAGCAAAAGTCTTATACTACAGCTCTCTCTCTCTCTCTCTCACTTCTACTTGGTAGAGTCCTTATGGTAGTTGAAGTAGTAGCCAACTCCTACTCCTTCGCCAGTGTCTGCTCTTCAGGAACTTTTCTTCTGATCTCGATGTGGATGATGTCTTGATTCACCTTCGGCTCACAAGCTAGTCAAAAGAATTAGAATAGAGAGATGAGTATAAAAGGTACTCAACAAGTCCAGGAATAGCAAAGAGGTGTTTAATGCACTATCTATTGAGAACAGTGGTGTTTTCCAAAAGAATGCATTTTGTAAGGTCATGTTTTAATTTAAGAGACTAATGACCTTCTATCTCACAAGCTGCTAGGATTCCCGATGAATCCCTTTCCTACCGAGTTCGCAGTTCCAACTAGAAACATGGAGTGACACTGCCATACTTTATTACACTCTGCCAGAGGTTCGCAACTATACCCACAAACGAGTACAATCATGCATCTGAGGTGGCCAGACCTCATCTACACTCCTGCGATCACATAGCCATTTCACCGCCCGCTCAGTCATACCCCACGTCGTAGTCCCGCACAACAGGCCAAGGACTACCGGTCTCATGTTGGTACTACAGATCCAACATTTTGTGGTTAGCGCAAAGGACTAACACCACCTTCCCAACAGTTGATACTACAGATCTAACTATTGAGGTCTTCCCTTCCCGGGGGAGTATGACCTATGGCAAAGGTACTTTAGCTCAGCCTTGCCCGTACAAGGTATGTGGTACGCACGATTGCTACGGCCCTTGAACACAATTGATCATTGTTTACCTTAACCTTATATGAACAAACCCGTGTGATGAAACCTGCTTTCTCATGTGCCATCGGCACCCATCCCAAGGTTTCATCACCCACTATGATCACACCCAAAAACCGACGATCATAAATTCACAGTTGATTCAACTTTAGAAAATAGGTTTTTCCTTTTATGCATGTTTATAAATCGTTCTCAACAGATATGAACAAGAAACTAGACTTGCCTGGTATCGGATTGAACATGGAGTTCGATGGGTCGATTTGCTGAACTCCAGCTTCTAGCAAGGAAAATCGATAAAGTCTGATAAGGACTTATTTCAAGAAAAATCTCAAATATGGATGCAATTGACATGGCAAGTGTATGCATGAGAGACTATACACTAGAAATGCCCTAATGGAGTTAGACATAAATTTCATTAAACATTCTTTCGAGGACTAACTACTTAAGAAAATAATTGAGCTTTAATTATATTTCATGTTTTAGAATTTATGTAAAATATTACTTCCAATATTTGAATATTAAGTCTTGTTTTAGTTTATTTAGAGGTGAATATCATTTATTACATAACTGACTTACGTACGTAGTTAGTTCTTGAAATTTAACCTACAACTTGTGCTTAAAATATATTTATTTAAATTCTTCTTCTTTTTATTTTTAAAGAAATGAAGAGTTATTTTAACTTGGGCTATTAGATTAAGATCTATTCAAAATTTGTGGTTCGCGATTTAACATGTATACAAATTTTCCCCTTTCTTTTTCAGGGGGAGAAAATATTTTGATTTAGGAAATTCCTACAACTTTGGATTACTTCCAAGTTTATATTTGTTTTGGCTTTATTGTTAAAAAAGAAGAAGCCAATTTAACTTAAGCTTTATTTCCTGCCTTGAACACTATTGTAGATTAACCCCCTCCACTAACGGGCACACACCGGACCGTCGTTGGAGGGGCTCCCCGCTGACGGATGCATATCAGCCCGTCAGCGGAGAAGATAGCCAGGCTGGACGTGAGAACCTTCACTGACGGGCTGCTAATCTGCCCGTCAGTGAAGACGCACCAAGTGTGCTATAGATGACGTCTTCTTTTCACTGACGGGCCACTAAGGCGACCGTCAGTGGAGATGAACCAAGGGTGCCATAGATACGTTTCCATTCACTGACGGGCTGTACTTAAGTGCCCGTCGGCGGAGAGGTTGTCTCCACTGACGGGCGCCGTGCCTGTCCGTCAGCGATGTTAGGTCCAGGGCTGTGCCTGTGCCTGACTGGACCGTGCGCAGAACCACTGACGGGCCCTTTATATGCGACCGTTAGTGGTAACCTGGCTATATAAAACCAGCAGCGGTGCTCGCTACTGGCCAGTGCTCACGCGCCTACTGGCCAGCAGCGAGCGCCGCCACCGTCCCATATGCTGCTGCGGCCGCCGCCGCCCACAAACTCTCCTCCTCTCCCCCCACCCACAAACACTCCCCTCTCCCCAACCCTCCTCCTCTCCCTCCTTTCTAGCTTCCTCCCCAAACTCAAGAAGATTTCTAGATCTAGATCTCTTTTCCTTCCCAAACCCTCCCCTTTCTTCACCTATTTCTAGATCTCTCTCTCTCCAACCCAACAAGATCTCTCATCTCTCCCTCCTCCTCTCACTCTCTCCATAGATCTCTCTTTCCTCCCCGGAGTTCCATTCCCTCGCCAAAAAGATCGCTAGCGCTCGGTAATAATGCTCTCTTTGGATGAATGAGATACAAAAGTATTCTTTTCATCTTGTATATGTATTTGATGTGATTGTTGGCCATCGAGCCGAGACGATATTTGCTATGCGATTTCCGGTCATGGAGCCGAGGCGTAGTGTTTTGTTCTTTTTCGTCGAACTGATTAGTTTCGTGTCGTAGGGATCGATTGATGGATCGCAGTTGGATGTACGACAACTGGGCGACAGAGAGTTGGGCTATGGCTTTGAATGAGGATGGCACCGAGTGAGATATGAGGAGAAAAGGTGGCACGAAGATTTGTTGTCCGTGTCGCAATTGCAAAAATTTGGTAATGTTCGATACGAGAGGGAGGGTGATGGTACACCTGGCGCTTAAGGGTTTCATGTCAGGTTATACACGTTGGATATGTCATGGTGAGGAGGAGGAAGATCAAGTGTTATAGCAAGACGCCGAACACAGAGAGGACGAAGAAGACGAGGGGAGTTTCCAACGCCGAAGAAGAAACGGGGAACAATTTGGCCGATATGGTGCAGAATGTTCACATGGTGGAGCAGGTGGTGATAGATCCTGAGGATGAAAGAGAGGCTGCTAAGTTCACGAGACTAGTTGAAGACTCGCAAACCCCATTGTATACCGGTTCCGATCCAGAGCACACGCGTCTGTCGGTCACGCTGGAACTTCTAAGGATCAAGGCAGCCCATAATTGTCCGGACGAAGGCTTCGATGAGACATTGGCTTATCTTGCAAAAGTTTTTCTGAAAAACAACTTGTTGCCTATGAGCACCGATGAAGCCAAGAAGGTTGTCTGCCCTCTTGGATTGGATGTGTAGAGGTTCCATGCATGTCCGAATGACTGCTTTATTTACCGCAAGGAGCACGAGAAGCTATACAAGTGTCCTAGGTGCAGTCAGAATCAAGACGGACTGTCCCGCTGCTTGTTACACTCTAAGAAAAAAGAGATCGTTAGCTTTTTGGAGTGCCTCCAAGGTGTCAAAGTTTCTTCCGGATACTCGGCAAACATCAGGAGAATAGTTGATATGAAGACTCATCGAGTAATTGGTATGAAGTCTCATGATTGTCATGTGATGATCATGCAGATACTTCCTGTTGCAATTAGAGGTCTCATGGAGCCAGAGGTCCACAAGACAATCTTGAATCTTTGTAACTTTTTCAACACGATATCTCAGAAGTCGATCTCAGTTACGCGTTGCCATAAACTGCAGGAGGAGATCATTGTCGTACTATGTGAACTTGAGATGTACTTCCCTCCAGCATTCTTCGATGTCATGGTACATCTCATGATCCACATCGTCCCGGAGATACTGGACCTAGGTCCTGTGTTCCTACACAACATGTACCCCTTGGAAAGGTACAATGGGGTTGCGAAGTGCTACGTTCGGAACAGGTCACAACCAGAAGGTAGCATCATCCAAGGCTATGTTGCCGAAGAGTGTGTCGAGTTCTGCACGGATTACTTGGCTGATCAAAAGTCTATTGGTGTTCCTATTTCGCGCCACACGGGTAGGCTTGATGGTGAAGGCCATGCACGCGGACAAAAGCCTTTACATGTCTATAATTCAGTACCGAATAGATCAGATGACTACAACAGAGCACATCTCATGGTGTTGCAACACCTGACTATGGTGCATCCCTATCTTTGGATGCATATGGTAAAGGTAAAAAAAGAAAACCCGAAAAAGGGAGAAGCGTGGCTCTCGAAAGAGCACAATGCAAAGTTCGCAAACTGGCTAAAGAACTACTGGTATGAAAGGCCTCTGACAAATGATGAAGAAGAGACAGTCAAAATGTTGTCACAAGAGCCTGCGAGCAAGGTCCTGACATTTCAAGCATATGATATCAACGGATACACATTCTATACGGAGGCTCAAGACAGGAAAAGTACGTATCAGAACAGTGGAGTGACGATAGAGGCTAAAACCGGTAACCGTAAGGACATATAGTATGGCGTTATCGAAGAGATTTGGGAACTGGACTACACCATCACAAAGATCCCCATGATTCGTGTCAGATGGGCAAAAAATGTCAATATCGATGATGACAAATTCACTACCGTGACTTTACCTCCCCCAACATCTATTGACTCAACACAAGTCAAAGCAATCAGTGCCAAAGATGAGCCATGGGTATTAGCTAAATAGATCTCGCAAGTCTTCTACATAAAAGACCCAAAGGCAAAGAAGCGCCATGTCGTTAGAAAAGGGAAAAGGAGTATTGTCAGAATCGATGGTGTAGTTGATGAAGAGGACTATGACCAATTCGACGACCCGGACTCCGAGCCAGAAGCTGTTGATAAACGCCCTACTAAAAGGAGCAAAGCTACTAAGGATTCTGAGCCCTACATAAGACGCAGTCACGCCGAAGAACTAACGTATACCACCAAGAAAATCACTATTCATGAGAAGATTGTCGAAGACGACGAAACCTAGCGAGCTATGTGTGAATGTATAATAATGTCTTGGTTTGAATGATTTCATATTGTGTGTACCGTACGTGTGTACGTGTGTATGTGGAATCTGGTACATTAGACTTCCATGTCAGGTAGTTTTTGCCGTGAGAGATGAGCTCAGTGAACTCCTTGTTAGACATATGAGTGGTATGAAAAAATAATGGTATGGTATTCTTAAGTAACTTTAGTATCTTCCCACATAATCATGGCTAGGGCTCTGAAGACTTGGCGATACGACGCACATAAAGTCCTGGACGACAATTGGGATACTAAAATTAGTAAAAGATGGTTGAAGATATAAAAGGAAGACTGGGAGCAATTCGTAGCTCAAATAAAGAGTCCAAAATTCCAGGAGAAGAGTCACTGGGGGAAGGAGCTTCGCTCCAAGAACACATTAGACCACAAGCTCGGCAGCCGTGGATACCTAGGGAAGAGGCCAAAGTGGGCCAGAGAGGACGCCAAACTAGTCATGGCTGGGAAAACACCTCCTTTCGCGCATCCCAGGGAGCCACGCGCTAGGGAGTACATGAGGGCGCACACAAGATCTGACCCTGTGACAGGGTCACCAATTATAGAGTCTGAGAAACTCCAGGAGGTGGCCAACCGGCTGGTAACGTCTCAACTCAGTATCTTTTCTTACTTAATTACGTTGCATCCAAATACGCTATCTTCTCATCAAGTAATATAACTTGCAGACAGACCTGAGCCAGCAGCCTGGAAGCTCACAGGACTCTATCACGAGCTTCCCGAGGTGGAACGATGATCTGGCGAAGGCTCGACAGAAACCGGAGCATCGGGGCCGTGTAGTAGGCATCGGGGATGGCGTTAAATGGGACAAAGTATTTTCCCGAAACCCCGAGGGTCGCCGCCGCCCAAGGAGAGACAGTCAGGAGTATATGGAAAATTTGCGGGATCAAATGCGGGAGATTGGCGAGCAGACGTGGGTACGTATGCAAGTGCTCGCAGCGCAAGGCGGTCCGACCGTGCTTCCCGATAACCAGCCGTCTGGATGGAGTAGCTGTGCATCCGCCTCGGACGGTCGCCCTAACTCGCTGAATCACGTCGGCAGCATCACCGTAAGTTTCATCCGCTAAACAAGTAATTATAGTAAATCATGATTTCATTGTCATGACTCCAATAAGGACGGCACATCTATCCTCTGTTTCGCAGGAAGCCACTAGATGCACACTCACGGTGCAAATTCCTGGCATGAAGGTCAAGGTTGTGCATGGCCAGATTTTCCCAACGCCGGAGGGGGCAATCATGCACTGTGTTCCTATGCGGGAGCACCATGCGAAGGTGCAGATGGACCTTGTCCTCAACGACTACATGATGTGTTAGTCCCTGTCCCCCCTGAAGCGGAACTGACCAAGCTCGGGCAGTGCAAGAACTACTTCATCCAATGGCCGAAGAGCCAAATTATTTTATCTGCGGCGGCCTCTCCTCGCACGGCCCCCTCTCCTTGCATGGCCCCCTCGTCCAACAACCCCTCTCCATCAGTCGAACGATCTCCGTTGGGCCTCAGCCAAACAACTCTGTCGTTTAAAGACCTGGAAGACCATCTTGTCGGGGACCAGTACATGGAGCCGATTTTGCAGTCCCCAGAGGGGCCAGAGGAACCCAACAACGATCCACTGGAAAGGCGCTCCAAGGCTCAAGGCGACCGGCTGGGTCAACCCAGAGGGAAGATTATCTCTCCCACCACACTAGCCGGAACACAGGAAGCAGCGATGGCGGCTGGCAACAGTCCTGAGCCGCTACACAGGAGGAAGAAAAGCAAAAAGAGACGGGCCAGCACCGGCGAGAAGGAAGAAAGGATCAAAAGCAGATGAAGAAATCCTTATCCTTCTCAACATCATCATCCAAATTATCTACACGGAGCATGGGTCTCTGGCGAGAGGTTTTCTATCTAGGTCAAGACTTGCTCCCGCAAGATGAGTTGGACAATCTTTCGGAGGACATGAAGACGCTGCATGAGGATTACCTAAAGATGTCCAGAGATCCGCAAATATTTTGCCAATATTGGAAGGTCAAGGTGCCAAGAGAATATAATTTCTTCATGGAGAACGACCAGGACACCTCCGACATCAACTTTGAAGACCTCTTCAACATGTACAACCTCTATAGGCTCAACATGACGATGGTCAGGCTATGGGCTCTCTACCAAGCCCAAGAGTGCAGACGTCTACGCGACTCCAATATTAGAATAATCGATCTGATATGCATGAACGAAGTCTATGCTGCAACCCCGGACGGTCGAGTCTTTCTGGGAGAATACCTTGCGCATGCATTCATCGTTCATAAGGACAAGGACTACCTACTAGCCCCCTACAACCCTCCGTAAGTCCTTTAACTTAGCACCGTGGGAATTTTTTTGTTTTTTACGCACGTATCTCCGCCTACTTACGTCCATTTCTTCACATTTACGCAGCGACCACTGGGTCCTCATTGTGATCATTCCATGCTGGGCCAAAGCATTTTACCTTGACTCCGACGAGACCAAGAAATCAGACTTTAGCAATATCACTAATATTTTAGATACATCTTTTTTCAAGCCAAGTTCACCGGACATAGTAAAATACCTTCAAAAGTGACAAGAATGGTACACCATTACACCTTCCCTTCCAAAATTCAGCCAAAAAATAGCGTGACATGTGGGTACTACACCTGTGCTCGTATGGACTGCTAGATCCGGTCAAAGAACAAGCATTGGAAAGATATGAAACAACTGAAGGCTTGGTGTGAGCTGGGAAGTCACTTGTACGACTGCCGTCAGGACTTTGCCTGCATCCAAAGAATCTTCGCCAAAGTCATCAACTTTGAAGTCATCAATCCAATGGGTGAATTCTATGCTAGCCCCCAATTTCAAAAGCCAAACTTAAGCGGGCATCGATAGATTCGTTGTTTCTGAAATTGACGAATAGGTGCCACCACTACTGCAGATTGACCTTCTGCTGAACCATCTGCACTGACGGGAGCAGAAGAGCCCGTCGTTGGAGGAGCTAACCGCTGACGGACGTGAAAGGAACCGTCAGTAGTGAAACAACCAGGTGCCTCCGACTAGGGATCTCCTCTGACGGGCGTGTTGGGGACCGTCAGTAGTAACTAACACTACTGACGGGCAGCACGCCTGTCAGTGGAGTGAACCCCTCCACTGACATTTCCAGGGTGACGGGCCCCTGTCCGTCAGTAGAGGGGGTTTGGCAACTGTCAGTGCTGACCTCTTCTGCTGTAGTGCACTATGTTCTTTCTACACTTAACAACTTTATTATGTCCCTCGTCAAACATACTTGTGTTCTTCCATACTTGTGATCAATGGTTGTGTGAAGTGTTTTGTGAATATTATGAATGTGTTATGTGATTATGAGCTTTGACTATGTGTTGAATATATTTGTGAAATTTATGAGCTTTGACTATGTGTTGAATATATTTGTGAAATTTGTGAAATTTGTGAATATATTTGTGAAATTTGTTTGTGCTGAATACAACTGCACAATGGCCACACTACTGACGGGCGCTTATAATGTGCCCATCAGTGAACTGGAAACCACTGACGGGCACTCAACAGGGGCCCGTCAGTGGTGATACCTCCAGGGCGAGCCACGGCCAGCCCTGGAGGGGTTTCCGCTGATGGGCAAGTTTGGCTCGTCAGTAGTTGTGTACACTACTGATGGGCAGCCCGCCCGTCAATGGAGGGCACCCCTCCACTGACATTCCCAGGCTAACGGGCACCCGGGCTGTCATAGAGGGGGTTTACTGCCCGTCAGTAAAGGTCATTTCTGCAGTAGTGGAAGAAAAGAAAATGAAAAAAAGAAAAGCAATTAAACTTAGTTTAATTGTCTATTTAAAAAGAAAAACAATTAACTTCTTATTGGGCCGGCCCGCCCGACCTCTCATTCTTTCTTCACCCATTCTCTCTCACAACCGCCACTCTCTCTCTCTCACCCTTACGCCGCCGTCGACCCTTTCTCTTCTTCCTCAAGCACATCACCACTAGCTTCTTCCTTGGACGCCGCTATCACTTCGTGTCGCCGCTAGCCTCTTCCTTGTCGGTCCAGCGCTGCTGGTTCCCCTCTCTCTCCTGGTTCTCTTCCCGTATCTGGTTCTCCTTTCTCAACCACCCCGCCGCCGGTTCCCTTGCCGTGCCACCATCCCGTGCCTATGTCCACCGCTGTCACACCGCTCCTCGGTTCTGTGCCGCCCAGCCCCCATGGATGCCGCCGCCCTGAGCTCTGCCCCAGGCTCGGTCTCTTCGGTCGTTCCGCTTGGCTCGCAGTCACCGCACCACCATGGCCGCCTTTGCCATGCTGCCCGGGAGGCCATGTGGCTCGGCGTCGCAGCTCTGACGCCATCGGTGCTCCACTAGGTTCCACTCCTGTCGGTGGCGCGTCCTGGGCGAACTGATGCCACCATCGCCTCCTTCTCCGGTAAGTGCTCTTATCTTCTCCCTTTTTCTCCCTAACTGGTTTGGTTAAGATCTTACTATGGAGATAATGATTCAATCTATTCGTGGCTTGGGTGCTTAGTGGTTGTGTCTATTAAAGTTGGTGCTTGATAGATTAATGATTCATTGAGTCAATTTAGTGCTAAGAGCCGATTATCAGAGAAAAGAAATTTTAGTATGAAGAACTAATGCCCTCTCTTGGACAACATCTGATTTCTTAGTGGCTTGATAAGAGTGTTGATTGTTCATACTTAATTGTAGATACACATGATACACATGCTCATGCTATACTTTATGATGCTGGCTTGTTCACAACCCTTAATTCCTCTGTTAATTATTTAAAGACATTGCGATCTCACTTGATTTTAATTGCTCTCTGCTTCCCCTATAAATATACATGTATATGTACATCAGTTTATCGAATTAAAAAATAGATGCTACTAGTGTCTAATCCTGATAGCGCCATATTTGGACTTGTATACGTGCTCTTTAGTTCTAGCATTAATTTAAACTAGTGTATATGTTTCTGGTATGTGTTTAACCTATGCCTTATTATTTCTCCTGGTGGTCTAGATTCTAAATGATACCAGTACTGAATCTCATATATGCTAATTCATGTTTTAAGCACGGTTGTGATGCTTAATCTGGTGCACTGTTTTCCAAGGACATGAATCTATCACTACCTATTTTTTTTTCTGAAACATAGTATTTATATTTTACCGGATGATGCTTTGGTTCCAGTGGTATGGACCTATAGCTATACTTGGTAAGTATTTAATACTAAATCTGATTCTAGCTAAGCTAATGTGCTCATAGTCTTGGTTCAAACTGTGGTGATATAGGTACTATCTCTGATTCTTATATGTGATTCTTCACCCATGTTAGATTATTTAAGTTGTAAAGACAAATTGCTACACTTGCTTTTAGCTTCTCTTTATTTTCCACATAGATATGTATATCAGTTTATTCAACTGAAAGAACAGATTCCTATACTTGATCTTAGTTAATTTGTTCGGATGCTTTTGCATCTGAAGCATTTGGTATATGGTTCATATATACATGCTTTAGAAAACTGACAAGAATATATACTATGTTTGATTCTTAATTCATTTCTATGATGGTTAAAACAGAAAGAACTCAAGAAAGGTGGTAAGAACGGATACTATATACTATTGCCTATAGTCTACTTGGTTGATAGTATATCTGATTATGAGAAAGGATGCCTTATACACCTATGTATCAGTTTATTGTAATCAGATACATTACTTGGTCTTGGCTAACCTATGACAATGCTGAGCATCTAAGGTAAACATATATAGCATATGTTGGTGAAAGATAAGAATGGATTCTACATACTGTTGCCTAATAAATACCCTATGATGAAATCATAATCTGAGGGTCCCTTAACCATCACATCTAGTGGGTGTTTATGTGCATATGCAGCTATGATGATTTTGGATGGGGTTTTTACCTTATCTCAACATTGGACAAAGACAAGCTTGGCTCCTAAGCTTGTTGATCTTCCTTATGGCTGTGGCTTATTTCTTTCTTCTCTACTCCTCGCTACTCCTTCTCTTGATCTTGATGGACCTGCTCCTCCTCTCCTCAGCCGAACCTCCTCTTGATCTTGATGGCCTGCTCCTCCTCTCCTCAGCTGGTCTTCCTGATCATTGGTGGTCAAAGCTTGGTTGCTATGTCCTAGCTTCTTGGCTCAGCTCCTTGGATTGTGGTGTTGATGATGTTGGTATCAGTGTGTTGCTTTACCGGTTTACTTGATCCTACAGGGAACCACTTATGTGGTCTCTTACTACGATATAGTGGCCACCTCCTGCTGCTTTACTTTACATGGCTGCTATTCTGGTTCCTTCCTTTACTATCCTTATCTTAATTCCTACGGAGCTTTCTTGGGCCCTCTTCGATGGTAAGCTTTGCCCCACCTCCTACATGCTTCTGTCAGGCAGCTACTTGGTTGGCTTTAGACTAAAGAAATTGACCACGGTCAATATATGTGGGCTGATTGATTTTCATTCGGATGGATGATGCCTATCTAATCTAAGATGTTGGCTTGGTGAATATCTCTGGTTGCTAGACATCTCTCTGATGAGTTGTCTTATGAGTTAAGAAATTTGACTATGGTCAAAATGTGTGGGCAGTTGGATATTCCTTAAGGGATTGTTGCCTTATCCAAAATGTTGGCTTTTATGAATTTTTGGTAGGCTACTGGACTCTTCACGATGGAGATACATTTCTTTCCAATGACTTTGTAAAATAATTTCTTTTCAAACAAAAATCATGGAGGCCACTAGTGTAGGTAAAAATAAAATTATTTTTATCCTCTACCTCTTTTCTCCCTAATACAATATATCTTAGATTTGGTCTGATACGGGTCTTAGCCATGTGGCCCTTAAACATTTTTGAAAAACAAAACGTTTTCTCAAACTATTTTTTTGAAACTAAAAATTATCTAGGTTCACCTCGGTATTCTTTTGCCCCCGTGGCTAACCACTACTGCAGATTGACCCTCTGCTGAAGGACCTCCACTGACGGGCACCGAAAGGACCGTCGTTGGAGGTGATAACCGCTGACAGACACGTATGAGCCCATCAGTGGAGGAGTCTGCCAGGCCTCCGGTGAGGATCTCCACTGACGGGCCCATATGTCGCCCGTCAGCGGAGATGAAACCGTGGTGCCAGAAATCGGTATAGATGACGTGACCTCTCCACTGATGGGCTGCCTTTAAGCGTCCGTCAGTGGTGACTGTGTCTCTACTAACAGGAAAATCACGTGTCCGTCAGCGTTGTTTATTCGCGGGATTACGAGCGTATCACTGACGTTCCTTTTTCGGGCGCCCGTCAGTGGTAAAGTTCCTATATAAACCAGAGGCGGCGCTCGCTTCTGGCCAGTGCTCGCGCGCCACTGGCCAGCAGCGAGGCCCCCACACCCACGACCCCGCTGCGCCGTCGCCGCTCCCACCCCACCTTCAAACCCTCCCATCTCCCCAACCCCTTCCTCCTCTCCCTCCTTTCTTCCTTCCCACACTAGATCTAGATCTAGAGATCTAGCTAGATCTCTTTTATTTCCCAAACCCTCCCATTTCTTCTAGATTTCTTCACCCATCTCTAGATCTCTCTTTGAACCTAACAAAATCTCTCATCTCTCCCTCCTCCTCTCACTCTCTCCATAGATCTCTCTTCCCTCCCCGAAGTTCCATTCACTCACCGAAAAGATCGCTAGCGCTCGGTAATAATACTCTCTTAATTTGGATGAATGAGATACGCTCGCCGAGGCCTAGTGTTTATTTTTTTGAACTGGTTAGTTTCGTGTCGTAGGGATCGATCGATGGATGGATTGCAGTTGGATGTACGACAACCGGGCGTGACAGAGAGTTGGGCTACGGCTTTGAATGAGTTTCTTGATGTCGCTGAGCAAGATACGAGAAGAAAAGGTGGCACGAAGATTTGTTGTCCGTGTCGCGATTGCAAAAATTTGGTAATGTTCGATACGAGAGGGAGGGTGACGGTACACCTGGCGCTTAAGGGTTTTATGCCAGGTTATACACGTTAGATATGTCACGGTGAGGAGGAGGAAGATAAAGTGTTACAGCAAGATGCCAAACATGGAGAGGACGAAGAAGACGAGGGGAGTTTCGAATCTGACCCCGAAGAAGAAACGGGGAACAATTTGGCCGATATGGTGCAAGAGCAGGTGGTGCTAGATCCTAAGAATGAAAGAGAGGCTGCTAAGTTCATGAGACTAGTTGAAGACTCGCAAACCCCGTTCTATACCGGTTCCGATCCAGAACACACACGTCTGTCAGTCACGCTGGAACTTCTAAGGATCAAGGCAGCCCACAACTGTCGCGGGCGAAGGCTTCGATGAGACATTGGCTTTTCTTGCAAAAGTTCTTCCGAAAAACAATTTGCTGCCTACGAGCACCGATGAAGCCAAGAAGGTTGTCTGCCCTCTTGGGTTAGAGGTGCAGAGGTTCCATGCGTGTCCGAATGACTGCTTTATTTACCGCAAGGAGCACGAGAAGCTGTACAAGTGCCCTACGTGCAACACATCCAGATTCAAGAGGGTGTAGAAACCAAGCCGATGATGAGGACCCCAGTGACGAGTGGCGCTCCAGCAAAGGTTGTATGGTATCTACCGGTCCTTCCCCGTTTAAATCGTTTATTCGCTAACAAGAAGGAGACAAAGCTGATACGTTGGCACGTCGAGGGGCGAAAAATTGATGATGGAGTGATGAGACACCCTGCCGATGCTTCGCAGTGGAGGGCAAACAACGCCCAATACGATGATTTCGGAAAAAGATCCGAGGAATATCAGGTTTGGTATGAGTACGGATGGGATCAATCCATTCGGCAACATGAGCAGCAGACACAGCACTTGGCCCGTGGTTCTATGGATGTACAACCTTCCTCCATGCCTGTGCATGAAGCGAAAGTAATACACCTCTCTATTCTCATACAAGGGCCGAAGCAACCTGGGAACGATCTGAACATGTTATCAACAATTATCGTTCGAAGAACTAGCTACACTGTGGAACCAGGGGCCCAGGTCTGGGACGCATACGAAGAGGAATACTTCAATCTGAAAGCGCTGTTGTTCACGATGGTCCAAGACTATCCCGCGTACGGATATCAATCCTGCTATGTGTTCATGGGTACAAAGGATGTGTGAAGTGTTTGGAGTCTACTACAAGTTTACACTTAAGGGATCCAAAAAAATCGTGTTCATGGGCCACCGAAGGTGGCTGAAATAGAACGACCCATGGAGGCAAGAGAAGGAATTGTTTGACAATACTGTTGAGGTCCGTTTCGAACGCCTCGGGAGAAGACCGGGGTAGAAATCTATGACATCGTGAACACAATGCCCCCTGTTACGCCGGGTAAGACACAACCGTCTGTTCCCATGTAGGACGGCGTCTGGAAAAGGAAATCCGTATTCTGGGATTTGCCTTACTGGAGATTCCTAGGCACACATCACAGCATAGACGTCATGCATGTTGAAAAAAATGTGTGCGAAAGCTTGCTTGGTATCCTGCTCAACATGTTAGAAAAGACAAAAGATGGACCGAAGGCACGAGCTGACATGGAATTCTTGAGTATAAGAAAGAAGCTGTGGGCAACCAAGCGAATGGCCAAGTTGGGGACGGGTGCAGTCAAAATCAAGACGGGCTGTCCCGCTGCTTGTTACACTCTCAGCAAAAAGAGATCGTTAGCTTTTTGGAGTGCCTCCAAGGTGTCAAAGTTTCTTCCGGTTACTCGGCAAACATCGGGAGAATAGTTGACATGAAGACTCACCAAGTAATTGGTATGAAGTCTCATGACTGTCATGTGATGATCACGTAGATACTTCCTGTTGCAATTAGAGGTCTCATGAAGCCAGAGGTCCGCAAGACAATCTTGAAACTTTGTAACTTTTTCAACACGATATCTGAGAAGCCGATCTCTGTTACGCGTTGCCATAAAACTGCAGGACGAGATCATTGTCATACTATGTGAACTTGAGATGTACTTCCCTCCAGCATTCTTCGATATCATGGTACATCTCATGATCCATATCGTCTCGGAGATACTAGACCTAGCTCCGTGTTCCTACACAACATGTACCCATTGAAAAGGTACAATGGGGTTGTGAAGCGCTACGTTCGTAACAGGTCACAACCGGAAGGTAGCATCATCCAAGGCTATGTTGCCAAAGAGTGTGTCGAGTTCTGCACTGATTACTTGGCTGATCAAAAGTCCATAGGTGTCCCTATTTCGTGGCACACGGGTAGGCTTGATGGTGAAGGCCATGCACGTGGACAAAAGCCTTTACATGTCTATAATTCAGTACCGAATAGATCAGATGACTACGACAGAGCACATCTCGTGGTGTTGCACACCTGACGGTGGTGCATCCCTATCTTTGGATGCACATGGTCAAGCTTAAAAAAGAAAACCCGAAGAAGGGAGAAGCGTGGCTCTCGAAAGAGCACAATGCAAAGTTCGCAAAATGGCTAAAGAACTACTGGTATGAAAGGCCTCCGACAAATTTGGAAGAAGAAACGGTAAAATGTTGTCACAAGAACCTGCAAGCAAGGTCCTGACATTTCAAGCATATGATATCACGGATACATATTCTATACGGAGGCTCAAGACAGGAAAAGTACGTATCAGATACTGAGCCCTACATAAGACGTAGTCACGCCGAAGGACTAACGTATACCACCAAGAAAATCACTATTTATGACAAGATTGTCGAAGACAACGAAACCTAGCGAGCTATGTGTGTATGTATAATACTGTCTTGGTTTGGATGATTTCATATTGTCTGTATTGTACGTGTGTACTTGTGTATGTGTAATATTGTGGATGAATTTCTAGTACTTATTTAATTTTTTATTTCTTTTCTTGGGAGATGCTTGAGTTACAAAGCAATTTGAAATATATCCACTAAATAGCTAGATATTCATTTAGTGCCTAAAAAATAGCAAATGATTTCAGAAAAATGCCTAACTTTGACACGAACAATGTAATATAGTATGGTACATGTAGAAAAAGTTTTGGAGCATTTTAGAAAATAATTTTTGGAAGGCTTTACACATGGTACCTCAAATTGGTATTTCAAAAAATTAAAAATACATATTAGTACATAACAAGATGGAACATGAAATAATATTAGCGTATAATAGTGTAATATCAAGTTATAGTCCAAATCTCAAGTTCAAATGATGAAGAAACTGTGATATGTACTTCAATCTTCATACTTTCCCTTCGAATGCTATGATGCTTCCTCGGAGATGCTTAAGTTACAAAAGCAATGTATAATCTAACTTTTGTAAAATTCTCTAAAATTTTAAACATAGCCTCACGAGGTCATATATTGACCTCATGCCAATTTTCACACGAGGTCATATATTGACCTCATGCCAATTTTCATGTTGTTTAGACCAAATTTATATTTTATAAAAAATGAAAAACATAAAAGATGCAAGCAAACATTTGAATTTTCGCAAGAAAACATTTGAATTTTTCATATATTTTCTTCATAGGAGCTTAAAAGATACATAGGTACCTAGATATGAATTTTTCTTCCATTTAGAGGCCTTTTCAAAGATACTTGTAGTTCAAATTTGAAATATATCCAGTAAATAGCTAGATATTCATTTAATGCCTAAAAAATAGCAAATGATTTCAGAAAAATGCCTAACTTTGACACTAACCCGAAAACCCTAAAATACCTAAACTAAAAACACAAAAACCCTAAAACCCTAACCCTAACATCACCTTAAACATGAAAACTTAAAATTAAACAAAGCCCCACCACCACTGACGGGCGAAGACCATCCGCCTGTCAGCGCTGACACTAACCCTAACCCTATCGAAGCACCATCTCTACTGACGGGCGTTGATTGTTGCCCGTCAGTGGAGATACCTCACCACTGACAGCCTCATCTCCACTGACGGGCCTTTAATTGCCGCCCGTCAGTGGTAACCCACCTCCCTTATAAGCCACGCCCGGGACTTGGCGAAAATTTCACCAAGTCCCGCGCGTTCTTTTGAACCAGCAGCGAGATGCCACCGCCCCCCGACGCCGCCAGGCTGCTCCGCCGCCCCCGACGCCCCCCGACGTCCCCGCCGCCCCCTCCGCCGCCCCCGACGCCACCCCCGAGCCCCCCGACGTGCCCGCCGCCCCCTCCGCCGCCCCCGACACCGCCCCCGACGTCCTCGTCGCCCCCGACACCGTCCCCGACGCCCCCGACGTCCCCGCCGCCCCACGGTAAGTACCCTCACTCTCTTCTGCCCTTCAACACTCTCTACTCCTAGGGCTGTTTGGCGCAGTGGTGAATTGTGCTTGTCTATGATGTGGTTCATTACTTGATTCACTGTTTTGTGCCTCCTGTGAAGTCTAGCAAAAATGAAGAACAAATGCTCCTAGATTTTAGTCTTAGTTATGTGATGAGTTGCTTTTCTGAGAAAGAGGTTAGAGAAGGGTAATAAAATCTGATAAGAATGGACGCTCAATTGGTCTTTAGCTAACCGATGATGATGCCTTTGCATATGAAGTGATGGTGAATATTTTCATATTGTTAGGCTGATAAGAATAGATGCTAGGTTTGGTTTATTTTTCCATTTTGGTGATGAGTAAATCTGAGAAAGAGTTTTAGAGAAAAAAAGTATAATTTTTATAAGAACAAATGCTACAATGTTACCTAGTTAATTGGAGGAACAGAACGACACTTGATCCACTCTGTTTTGTTGTTGTAACATTTTATCTGAGAAGGTTTTGGAAATTGCTCAACTAAGATAAGAACAGATATGACACTTGTCTTTTACTGATCATTTCAAGGCATTGATGCTTACTATTTTTGCTAAACTATGGCTACCTTCCTCTGATTTGATCATTAATCATCTACTGTTTTTCTACACTAAGGTGAAATGGTTGCTAGTATACTTGCAGTCCTTACTTCTTCCCTGGTGCTATTGATATAATGGTCACTAAGCAGTATGCTTCACCTTCATATCAGTTTATTAACTGAAAGAACAGCAAGTCTACACTTGTTTCTTAATTAATTTCTGTGATGGTTTAAACTGAATGGATTCAAGAAAAGTGTTGTCAACAGATACTCTTTCTTGATTCTTTGCTATGCTACAATGTTGATTAGCATTTTAAAAGCAGATTGATAAGAACAGATACTAGCTTGGTTTCAGTTGATTGCTTCTTGCCTCTCTCAATATATGTATAACATGATCTTGTGTTAACCCGTGATGGCCTGCCCTTCTCTTCTTGCTCCTCCACTCCTGCTCGTGGTGATCCTGGTGATCCTCGTCTTGTTCTTGCCGCCTTAAACTCCTGGGGCTTGAGCTCTAATGTGCTACGTACTGCTCTTGTGGTTGGACTGCTATTGGACTGTTAATACTTTCACCAAGATCCATGTAAAATATACATAGGGTTTTTTTACACTTAGTAATAGTTCCAGTTGACTTGTAAGCTATTAATGATGTAGTGAACTTGATATATTTTAGCGGATTGGAATTTTTTTTTGGATTGGATTGCAACTTGTTTGTGATATATATTTAAATATCAAACTTGGTTTATGCTCAAACCCTATACCATTCCTTTGTCATACTCCTAAACATGTATACTTGTATTTCTGTTATTTTTTTTAATTCCTTTGTTGTATTATGGAATGAAATTTGAACACATGCAATGTACGGGTGATAATTCATTTAGCAGACTTGTTCATTTGAGCTATGATTAATCATGGAACTGAGTGCATTATGGTTATTAAATACTCCCTCTGTTTCACTCTGTGTCCTTAACCAATAGCACAACTCCTTGGAGCCATGGCTCCACCCTCTAGCAATGTTATGGTTATCTACACATTGCAATTTCATGGATGTACAAAATTTTTCAAATATGGCACACATTCATACACAACTATTTAGATTGATCATGTGAAATTGATGTCAATAGATCCTATTCGAGAAATGGCCGCCAGTGGTACTCCCGCTGGGTCGCCGACCCGAGCACTAGAGCCCGTTAATGAAAGCATGGCCCCCTCGACGTGGCGGCACCGATCGACACCCCGACCCTGGAGGCGCCCAAGCAAGGTGCCTCCGAGCCGGCCAAGGAACTTGCCTATGAGGCGGCCAAGGATCTTGCCCTTGAGCTTGCCAAGGAACATGCCCCCGAGGCGGCCGTCACAGCTGCCCAAGATGAACCTGCCTCGAACTCCAACTCCTCCAACGATGACTCTGGCTCTGAGTCAGGTTCTGAAGAGGAGACACATGAAGAGGAGGTAGCGCGTCCGGCCCCGACCAGGTCTCTGAAAAGGAGGAAAGGCAACCAGTTGCCGGACAAGACCTATATCATCACTCGTGTGGACGACATCAAAGACATTCCAGCGAGTCCACATAAGGCCGCCCGGACCTTCAGCAACGCCTGCGGGTGCATAGTCCGCGAACAAGTTAAGATCACATGCAAAGAGTTTAGCCAGTTGACTCAATCGATAAAAGATGCTCTCTTGACAAAACTGTGGGACAAGTACCAGATTCCTGCCACCGACAAGGACAGAGTCGAAGCGTAGGCCCTTCGCATCATGGCTAGGGCTCTAAAGACTTGGCGATACGACACTCAGAAAGTCATGGACGACGATTGGGATACTAAGATTAGTAAAAGCTGGTCCAAGATACAGAAGGAGGACTGGGACGAATTCGTTGCTCAAATAAGGAGTCCAGAATTCCCAGGAGAAGAGTCGCTGGGGGAAGGAGCTTCGCTCAAAGAACACATTAGACCACAAGCTCGGCAGCCGTGGATATCTAGGGAAGAGACCGAAGTGGGACAGAGAGGAGGCCAAATTAGCGGCGGCTGGGAAAGCACCTCCTTTCGCGCATCTCAGGCAGCCACGCGCTAGGGAGTACATGAGGGCGCACACGAGCTCTGACCCTGTGATGGGGTCACCAATTATAGAGTCCGAGGAACTCCAGGTGGTGGCCAACTGGCTGGTAACGACTCAACCCATCGTCTTTTCTTACTTAATTACGTTGCATCCAAATACGCTATCTTCTCATCAAGTAATATAACTTGCAGATAGAACTGAGCCAGCAACCTGGAAGCTCGCATGACTCCGTCACGAGCTGCCCAAGGTGGAGCGACGATCTGGCGAAGGCCCGACAGAAACCGGAGCATCGGGGCCATGTAGTAGGCGTCGGGGATGGCCTTAAATGGGACAAGGTATTTCCCCGAAACCCCGAGGGTCGCTGCCGCCCAAGAAGAGACAGCCAGGAGTTTATGGACAATCTGCGGGAGCAAATGCGGGAGATTGCCGAGCAGACGTGGTTACGTATGCAAGTGGTCACAGCGCAAGGCCAGCAGAGCATGCTTCCCGTTAATCAGCCGACTGGATGGAGTAGCTGCGCATCCACCTCGGACGGCGGCCCCGACTCGGTGAATCCCGTCGACAGCATCACCGTAAGTTTTGTCCGCTAAACGAGTCATTGTAGTAAAAGATGATTTCATTGTGCTGACTCTAATGAGGACGGCACATCTATCCTCTGTTTCGCAGGAGGCCACTAGATGCACGCTCACGGTGCAAATTCCTGGCATGAAGGTCCAGGTTGCACACGGCCAGGTTTTCCCAACGCTGGAGGGGGCAATCCTGCACTGTGTTCCTATGCGGGAGCACCATGCGAAGGTGCAGGTGGATCTCGTCCTCAATGACTACAATGAGGTGTTAGTCCCTGTCCCCACCGAAGCGGAACTTACCAAGCTAGGGCAATGCAAGAACTACTTCATCCAATGGCCAAAGAGCCAGATTACTATATCCGTGGCGGCTTCTCCTCGCACAGCCCCCTCGTCCAACAACCCCTCTCCATCAATCGGACGATCTCCGTTGGGGCTCAGCCAATCACCTCCGTCCTTTAAAGACCTGGAAGACCATCTTGTCGGGGACCAGCACATGTCATCGATTTTGCGGTCCCCGGAAGTGTTGGAAAGGCCCTCCGAGGTTCAAGGCGACCCCCTGGATCAACGCAGGGGGAATATTATCTCTCCCGCCACACTAGCTGGAACGCTGGAAGCAGCGATGGCGGCAGGCAAGAGTCCGAGCAGCTACAGAAGATGAAGAAAAGCAAAAAGAGACGGGCCAGCACCGGCGAGAAGGAAAGAAAGGAGCAGATGCAGAAATCCTTATCCTTCTCAACATCGTCATCCAAATTATCTACACGGAGCATGGGTCTCTGGCTAGAGGTTTACTATCCAAGTCAGGACTTGCTCCCGCACGATGAGCTGGACAATCTTTCTTAGGACGTGAAGGCGCTACATGAAGATTACCTAAAGATGTCCAGAGATCCTGATACATTCTGCCAATATTGGAAGGTGAAGGTGCCAAGGGAGTACAATTTCTTCATGCAAAATGACCAAGACACCTTCGATATCAACTTTGAAGACCTCTTCAACATGTACAACCTCTATAGGCTCGACACCACGATGGTCAGGCTATGGGCTCTCTACCAGGCCCAAGAGTGCAGACGTCTACGCGACTCCAATATTGGCATAATCGATCCGATATGCATGAACGAAGGCTATGCTGCGACCTTGGACGGTCGAGACTTTCTTGAAGAATACCTGTCGCATGCATTCGTGGTTCATAAGGACAAGGAGTACATACTAGCCCCCTACAACCCTCCGTAAGTCCTAAACTTAGCACCGTGGAGATTTTTTTTTGTTTTTTACGTACGTATCTCCGCCTGCTTATGTTCATTTATTCACATTTACGCAGCGACCACTGGGTCCTCATTGTGATCGTTCCAAGCTGGGCCAAGGCATTTTACTTCGACTCCTCAGCAACAAAGACATCGGACTTCAGCTTTTTTCAAAGCCAAGTTCTCGGGGCATACTAAAATACCTGCAAAGGCGACAAAAATGGTACACCATTACAAGTTCCCTTGCAGAGTTCAGCCAGAAAATAGCGTGACATGTGGGTACTACACCTGCGCCCATATGGATTGCTTTGTCCGATACAAGAACATGCATTGGAAAGATATGAAAGAACTGAAGGCTTGGAGCGAGCTGGGAAGTCACTTGTACGACTGGCGTCAGGACTTTGCCCGCATCCAAAAAGTCTTCGCCAAAGTCATCAACCTTGAAGTCATCAATCCAATGGGTGAATTATACGTAGGCCCCCAATTTCCGAAGCCAAGCTTAAGCGGGCATCAATAGATTCGTTGTTTCTGTAATTGAAGAATAATTATTTCATACTTGTGATAGAGGTGAAGTGTACGTATTGTATATGTGATTATGAATGTGTTATGTGATTATGAGATTTGACCATGTGAATGAATAGTTGCTATAGCCTATGATTATGAATAATGTAATTGCTATAGCCTATGATTATGAATGATCTAACTGTGATTATGAGGTATCACAAAGCCTTTTTAGTTAGTAGTTACACAGGCCTCTACTTACGGGCCCTTATTACATGCCCGTTAGTGTAATATTACCTCTACTGACGGGCACCTATGACACGACCATCAGTAGTACCACAACCAGGAGCCTGAGGGGTCTCCTCTGACGGACAAGTCGTGCCCGTCAGTAGTAATGAACACTACTGACGATCGGGCCGCCCGTCAGTGGTGTGACCCCCTCCACTGACATTTCCAGGGTGACGGGCCCCCTGTCCGTCAGTAGAGGGGGTTAAGCGACTGTCAGTGCTGACCCACTCTGCTGTAGTGAACCCTGCGGATTTAGGTGGAAATGTGCCGGTGAACCACATATATTTTAAAACAATGTTTTCAAAACTCATTTGCCTCCTACAGAAATTTGCAAGGTCCTTACGGTCTCGAGTTCATATACTCGGTGGCCTCAGACACCGCAAATATTTCCAAAGCTACCTCCCCCGACGTCCAGTGTTCCTCCATGGTCCGAAGCTCGAAGCTTTAGGTTAGATACTTGTATAGGTAGAAGAAATCACTCATGTAGTTTTTTTCTTCTTTATTTATTCATGTAACGAGTGACTATTCTTTTCCTTGTATATTATAATCAATTTTTATACATCATTGTTTATCTTCTACAACATGAATAAAGTTTCATCTTTAAATATGTATGTGCACATGCGTGAGATAACTGTGATGTATGTCATGTATGTTGGATGCACAAGCAATTTCTTCCCTCCTACTCACATCGACAACACAACTCGACTAGAATCACTCAACTCAGCAGCGTGAGTTGAGTCTCCTTCCGTCTCACGTTTCTCTCGACTAGACCTAAAAACTACGGTTCTCACAGAGTGTATGTTCGATCCCTCTGTACAGGTGCCGGAGTTGGCATAAAGGAAAAGGCCTTACTAGCGATATCATCATCCGCTATTCTTTTGCTGCTGCCCCATTTCGTGTCTCTTTTCTTCGGAGCCTTGACGGCCATAGTTGGATCCCTACGTGATGACATGAGAGGTACTGTGTCCTTAGGTGTAGGACAGGTTAGCGGTTGCTTCATTGCTCCTTGTAGTGTGCCAAGAGATAGAGTCTTAAGTGTTGCGTGACGACGGGCTCCTCCGGCACTTCGGCCTGCACTTGCAAGACCGGGTCCTATTTATTCTTCGAGCGCCTTTCTTTATTTGGCAGATCCACTGCCTCCGAGGCCTCATCGGGCGTGGCATCCTAGAGGACATCATCATTGGCGCCCGGCTCAAACGACAGATGAGTTTGGCTCAAGGCCAAAGGTGACGATGTGTGAATAGAGGCCAAAGGTGACGACAAGCCTGATGCAGTGCGGTTGCCTGGAGATGTGCGAATAGAGGCCGAACTGTCCCCTTCTAGAATAATTTGAACCTTCCGCCACATGATGAACCCATGTAAGCACAGTCCTAGCGTAGTGGCATCCTCCTCACGTGGGATAGGGACTACCATGCCATTAAACTGGGGAACTACAAAGTCCACCTGTACCCTCACCATGTGTTGCGGTATAAGCTGATGGTGCGCAGTGCCCCTGATGAAGCTGGATGCATTTGGCCATGTGCCACCGTCACATTCAAATTTCCAGGTATTGGATAAACAAGTTTACACTTTGTGGGTGCCTGTTGAACATATAATATGGTTTCACTACTCAGAGTCCTTCCACTAGTTTCTTTAAATGAAATATTCATGTTAGTAATCAAACTTACATGGATGGTGCTTTAGATGTCCCGTCGGAAGCATTGGCGGAGGCGTAGCTACTCCTTCTAGGAACATGGTTGGGGCTAGCTGGGGCAGGATGAGGAGAGAGGGGCGGCATCCCCCGTAAAAGTTTGGCAAATTCCTATCTTGCTGCCTCTTGTCCAGCTTCTTCGGACCATCTCATCATCTCCTCGGTCACCTCCTGTCGTGCCACCTCTCTCACCTTCCTTGAAGTAAACAGTCGTGCTTTCTTCTCTTCCTTCACAGGGCATCCTCTGAGGATTGGGGGAACGATGTGCCCCATTTAGCAGGAACCCCGACGCCTCGCGTATAGCCAATCTTCTCTGGGTTTCCCAGAGCAATCGAGAGATGAGTTTGCCACCTCTCGCTTTGGACGGATTCTTGAGGATTCTTGCTGCTCAATTGTACCTATAACAGAGTGGTACAACAGATATTGAGGAGCGTACTCGAAGAAAATTAATTATAACGGATTGAAAGGGTTGGTTTAGGTAGTACCAGACGATTGGTCACGTCTTGAACTTCAAGGTTCAGGAAAGTAACATCCCCTGTAATCGGGTCAATTACAGCTCAACCCCTCAATGTCTTCGAACGGGGCTTCTTTCCTAGCTGCTCGTAGTGCCTCATCCTGCCTCTCCCTGTCTACACTGTTCCTAGCATACCCACGAGTGCCTAGGTGGTGGTTGTACTTATTCTTCGTGCGTAGCTCCTTGTTCCTTTGACTCTTCACCATGAACTCCTAAGTGCTCCTCGCTGCAACAAACTCGCCCACTGTTCTGGTGTTATCTATTTCCATCTAACGAATGGTGTGAGGCCTTTCTGCACATAGTCCCTGTTGGCATAATACCGCCAGTTCTTGTGAGCATTAGCCATCAAGATCTCCGCCGCTTGTTTTAATTTTGCCTCATCCACTTCAGGGACCATGAACTTCTCAAGAAGGGTCTTCACATGTCCTCTATCTCGGTCTTGGGCACGTTACTCCATTTCATTGTAGTGATCAGAGTGCATTCGCATACTATAACTCCACAGGTGTTGTTGAACATCCCGCCGCCCTGATTGGTTTGATAGGGGTGCATGTATTTTGGTCGACCTCAGTGATGACTTGCGTTTGTGTAATCATCTTATTATCAATTTTTGGTTTCCGTACTCTTTTCGGCCTCGTTGCTGCTTCATGCACAACCTCGAGACGAGCCAGAAGATCTTTTGAAATAAGTAATGGAGTAATAAATTTTAGAGAAACTTATTTGAAGTACTAAACACGGCAAATCCATTCAAGTTCAATTAAAGCACTATATTATGATAAGTAAGCTAAGTCATCATATCCAAATAGGATAGAACAAAAAGTTTCCTTCATTTCACAGATCAATAAATTTCTCATGGAGGAAAAGAAACAATCATCAATCTGTTCGTTGGAACTCACTGGAACTCATGGATGCAAAGAAACAATCATCAATCCATATGGAACAAAAAATTGCTGATTTGGTGCAGATCAATACAAGTTTACAAATCAATGCGTAGAAAGCAAACAATTATCATATCATATCAATGAGGGAAAAGAGCATGAAGAGGATGGAAGGCATGAACTCGGCTGGAGATTGGGACGCCGGAGCTTGGGGGCCGAATTCAAAGTCGGAGTCGGAGGTTGGGTCAGCGTCATGGCCATTGGGGAGCCGGAGCTTGGGGCAGCGCCGTGGGCTTCACTATCCATCACGGCGCTGATGGAGGTCCGATGGATGAGGCGATGCGGCACTAAAGGACATCCGGCTAAGGTGGCAGCGGTAGCCCATCGAGAGAGGAGGCAATGAAGGAGGTCTGGCAGACGCGGCGGCGGTAGCCCTTCGGGAGGCGGAGGCGATGCTGAGTCGCTGCTTGTCTACTTAGGATTTTTGACACGCAAGCTTGAAAAGTTTAAAGTCCCACGCCTGGGTATATATAGGAATATTCCCACGCCTAGGAATATTTGTCACCACTAATGGGCAATATTTCTCGCCCGTCAGTTTTTTAATGTCACCATTGACGGGTGAGTATAAGACCCTGTTAGTGCTAAATCGGCACTGACAAATTCTTAATAGGTGCCCATTAGTGCTGTCGTTTTTGGAGATATTCAGAAGCACTTAAGTATTTCAGTGTTTTAGTGTTTTCAAACTTTAGTTATCAGAGAAATTACACATGTTATATTGTACAAGCTGCAGAGTACAGTACAACAATTAATTCATCAGATTATCATCGTCGTCTTGGACTAGCTTTTTCCCTTCATATGTCAGTCCTTCGTTATGAGCTTTACGTACGTACGGACGTGCATCAGCATCAATTGGCCCTTTATTTTTCTTTTCTCATTCATCTTCAGTATCGATTTTTGGATCATCGAATTGGTCATAGTCATCTTCATCTAATACACCGTCGACTCCAACAACTCTTTTTTCCTTTCCTCACAACATGGCGCTTCTTATTTGAAGGGTAGAGTATGTAGAAGACTTGGGTGACCTGTTTAGCTAAGATGAATGTCTTTAGACCCGACACTTTGTAGATTTATCGTAGTGAAGTTGTGATCTTCGATGTGCACGTCTTTTAGATGCACCCATCGGCTTCGGTCACACCGTAGTACCTGCACTTAGGTCCAACGCAGCTACTTTTAGCTTCCAAAGTGCTTTTCTAGTCTTGAGCCATCATATAGAATGTGTATCCGTTGATCTCGTACCCTTACCATGTAACAATGTTGGTCACACGTTCTCTTGACAACCATTTGATGAAACTTTCTTCTTCAATTTTTGGGGTTTTCTCATACATATGGGCCTTCAACCATTGGCTGAATTGGCTATTGTGCATTTTCATGATCCAAAATGGAATCTTGGTCAGATTTTGTTCGCGTAAAAGCTTCAAGTGCATCTTGATATAAGGGCTGACCATGAACATGTGTTGCAAGACTGTGAAGTAGGCTCTGTTGAAATCAATCCAATTTATAGGCTGGTAATCTTTCCTTTTGAGTGTCCCAACACCACAAAGCCTACTTGAGTGCCAAGAATGAGGCATACCTATAGGTTGTTGTTCAACCATGTAATCTGTGCAGAACTCGACGACCTCTTCTGTAGCATAGCCTTGGATGATGCTCCCTTCTGGCCGATATTTGTTATATACATAGCACTTTAGAATCCCCATGTATCTCTTGAACAGGTACATACTGTGTAGGAACACGCGACCCAGCTCTTGTATCTCCTTAACTATATGGATCATGAGGTGCACCATGATATTGAAAAATGTTGGAGGAAAGTACATCTCCATCTGGCATGTTGTTACAATGACCTCGCCTTAACAGAGATCGTGTTGAAAAAGCTACACATTTTTGTCACTGTATCATGGATGCCTGGCTCCATGAGACCTCTGATTTCAACAGGTAGTATCTGTGTCATCATCACATGATATTCATGGGATTTCATACCAATTAATTTCAAGTCTTTGATGTAAACAAGTTTCTTTATGTTCGCCAAGTAACCTGAAGGAACTTTCACCCCATAAAGACACTCGCAAAACTTCTGCTTCTCGGCTTTGCTCAGAGTGTAGCAAGTAGGGGGAGGTGGGTTTTGACTTTCACTTCACCCTTGTTTGTCTTTGTCTTTGTCTGTTGTGACCACTACTCGGGTCTTATTCCCATCTCTTGCATGTCAAGCCGTGCCATCACACCAACCTTTGTCTTGTCTGCAATATTGAGTAAGAGACCAATCAAGCTATCGCAAACATCTTTTTTGACGTGTATGACATCTATGTTGTGACGGGTATGCAGAACTTTCTAGTAAAGCAAGTCCCAAAATATCGATTTTCTTTTCCATATGCCTGGTCATTGCTTCTGTGTCTTTTCGTGCACAATGTCGATGTCTTTGACTATCTCATAGATTTCTTCCCTTGTCTTTTCGGCCGGTTTGACATGATTCTCAACTTCTCCATTGAAGTGTGCCTTGCACTGCCTCCATGGGTCATTCTTGGCCACCCGCCTCCGGTGACCCATTTAGATGATTTTTTTAAGTTCTTTAAGAACTAACTCACTGTTTCTTCTTGGCAAGTGACGTATGCTTCGTGCCCTTTGATAGTCTGGCTAGCTGAGTTTCCATACGCAGGATAATCATTGACGGTTGTGAACAACAATGCACATAGCTAGAAGTTCTCTTCTTTGTTAGCGTCCCAGACCTCTGTCCCTTCATGTCAAAGTGTCTCTAGTTCTTACTTCATGATTATATGTACACATCAATATCATTTCTAGGTTGCTTAGGCCCTTGAATGAGAACAGACAAGTGTATGTACTTCCGCTTCATGCACAACCATGGACGAAGGTTGTAAAACCAGAGAAACACGGGCCATGTGCTGTGTCTGCTGCTCATGTTTTCGAATGGATTGATTTTGTCGGTACTCATGCCAAACCTTATGTTCCTCGCCTCCTCACCAAAACCAGGAAATTCCCTGTCGACGGTCCTCCATTGTCATGCATCTGCAAGGTGTCTTATCATTCCGTCTTCCTTTCACCCCTCTAAGTGACAACGCATTAGCTTTGCCTCCTTCTTGCTTGCAAATAAACGCTTCAAATGGGGAATGATTGGAAGGTACCAACACACCTTGCAGGAAGCCCCGTCATTTTGTCCTCATCCTCGTCATAATCCTATTGATTTCTAGCCCACTTGTACCGAGATGTCTTGCACATCAGACATCTGTGCAGGTCTGCATACTCTTTCTAGTACATAATGCAATCGTTTGGACATCCATGAAATTTTTGCACGTCCAATCTAAGAGGGTAGATAACCTTCTTGGCCTTGTAAGTGCTTGTAGGCAACAAGTTCCCCTCTGGAAGAACATCAGATAAGAGTGCCCACAACCTTGTGAAGCCCATGTCAGCCCAATTGTAGGTTGTCTTGAGCTTTAGAAGTTCAAGCGACACACCGCAAAACAAAATTGGAATTGCTTTGAATTTTTTTCTATCGTCGTGTATTGTCGAGTTTCCTTATTCAAACAATTGCGTGTTCTTCAGTTTGCAACCGGCAAACATGGGTACTTCTGAGTCTTCCAACAATCCTACGAACTTCTTGAACTCTCTTTCATCTTAAGGGTTAGTCGTCTCTTCCATGCCACGCAGCATTTCATCCAAATCTCCCATCTGGTCAGCCATGTCCTCATCCGACGATTCCGAATCGGCTTCCTCTTTGACCGCTTCATGTTTGTCGTCAACAACTTCTACCCCATCGCCAACATCCACTTCTACCCATTCGCCAATAGTGACTTCTGCCTCTTCGCCATGATATGTCCAATGAGTATAACCATCCATGAAACCCTTTGTCAGCAAGTGTAATTGCAACTCCCTTGTGGTCGACAACATCTACTCGTTATTGCATATGCGACATGGACAACACATCTCGCATTTTTCTTGGTCACCATATCTTCTTGGGCAACTTGAAGAAACCCGTTCAAAGCATCGATGAAACTTCGGGTGGCACGTGTTTGCAGCGTAATTTGGCTTGAAGGTTTATTCAGTGGGCCAAATTAAGTATTAGGTTTACTGGAAGTTGAGATGATGAAACTAACAGTATGGATGCAGCGTTTACTATTACATGCAGGATTAATGCAGCCGAGTGGCCTGGACGCTCGCGGTATACTTGATACCGAGTGCTCGCGGCGTTTCCGAGTGCCCCCGAGTGCTCACTGCATCCCGAGTAGTCGTCATATCCCAAAGTGCGAAGGTGCCCGTTTGAGGTGTCCCCGAGCGCCCACTACGCCATCAAGTCACGAGCGGTACCTCTGGATATTCAACAGTGGCGGCCCCGAGCGACATCGACCCCGAGTACTGGTGATACCGAGTGGCCCAGCCCCGAGAAGGTCTCCAGCCCCGAGGGGTTTTTTCCCGAGTACTCGGCCGACTCCCGAGCGGTACAAAGTTCATCCCCGAGCAGTCCGAGTTCGTCCCCGAGCACTCGGCGGATCCCCCGAGCAGTCCGAGTTCGTCCCCGAGCATTCGGCGGATTCCCGAGCAGTCCAAGTTCGTCCCCGAGCACCCGTGAAGGACCATCTTCAGCAAGTCTGAATTGCAGTACTACCCTTCAAGACTTACCCGACGCTAGAGACTTCAGCCTGAGGCACAAGAAACGCGGCGAGGCAATCAAGGAGAGTCCTACAAGATTTGGAAGTTTATCCAGTTTGTTAAGGAAGGATATCCCGTGCGCCGAAACGAGTCCGGATGTCGGCGTCCGAAGCAGTTAAGATTTGGAAAGCTATCTTGGTTTGTATGGAAAGTTACGTGTACGGTAGAATCCAGATCCTTTAAGCAAGGAAAGAGATATATTTGTAATCAGATTAGGATTAGGAGTCCGAACCTCCTACGGGAAGACCAGCCGCCCTATAAATATGTAAAGGGTGACGGCCGATTGAAATCATCCAACAATCGATCAAATCAATCTTTTACCTTTTATCTTTTATCTTAGTAGTAGATCTTTGCTGTTTTGCGCCGTAAAACAGTCGTTTCTTCTTCACGTAAGTAAGAAGATCTTTGTTGCTTTGCTCGGAAAGCAATCGCTTGTCGTACGCGTAAGTACGATAGTTATCCTTTGTTGCTTTGCTCGAAAAGCATCCGTTTATCGCACACGTAAGTGCGGTTGGTGACTCCCATCACCTAGGTGTTTCACGGATCCAATTTCGTGCGAACACAATTGGCGACTCCGCTGGGGACGTGAAGCAAAGATTACCCGATGAATCCCGACTCCAAAGACGGAAGCATCGTCAACCCGGAGAACATCATCGTCGTCACGCTCGACGATCTATCCGAAGATGAACGGCGGGAGATTGAACGACAACTTGAAGAGGGGCAGGCGGAGCGACTCCGGCAAAAGTTGGCCGGCTACCAGAAGACGAGAAACGGCGTCATCAAAAAGGTAGTCGTGCCGAGTCCACCTCCTGTGCCCAAACCCGAGGTGAGTAAACCGACTAGTCCTGATGAAATCGCTAATCTAATTGACGTGTCGGTAGCCAGCAGGTATGGCACCGAGATGGATAAATCGGCGCAATTATTCGCTCGAGTAGTGAATAGCCGATTTGACGAGTTGAAAGAACAGCTCGCTAAAGATTTGCAGAATAGTCTGCCGGGTCAGGTTAGATCTACAGCCCTACAAGTCGATAACGATCATCAGAATAAGCAGCCGATGTACCCTGACCATGACAGAGTCGATCAACGGGTAGAAGTCGCCCCCGTGATCACGACTTCTGTCAATCCGACTTCGGTACCCCAGAGTTCTTCCAACAACGACCGAAGTCTAAGCCTTAGCGCGGATATCCCACAACCATACTACCAAACAGTCGCGTACAGCACACCACCTATCCCACCGCTCGGTACCGGAGTCCCCCATGGGCCGGTTCCAGAAACATGTTTTAACTCGCGGCAAGTCCAACCCGAGTTACCCCAGCCGACTTCGCGTACCCCGCTGTGCGATATGAGCTTTAAGGACCAACTCTCCGCAGTGCTCAGAGAACTCGGCGTAATACCTAAAGATGGCTCTCGGGGTTACCTAAAGCCATACCCCGAGTGCTATGACACAATGCCGTACCCCCGCGGATTTAGAATTCCTGATTTTGTCAAATTCACAGGGGAAGACAATAGGTCGACTTTCGAGCATATAGGGCAATTCTTAGCACAGAGTAGTGAAATCGGCACGTCGGATATCTACAGAATAAAACTTTTTCCCTTGTCATTGTCGGGTACTGCCTTCACTTGGTTCACCTCGCTTGCCCCTAGGTCTATTACGTCCTGGGCAGATCTAGAGCGGCAGTTCCACAATTACTTTTACGGTGGTGAGACCGAGCTCAGGCTCTCGGATCTGACGATGGTTAAACAAAAGTACAACGAGCCGGTCTGTGATTACATTAGAAGATTCAGAGAGGTTAAGAACAAGTGCTTTAGTTTAACTATAAACGAGAAAGATCTTGCCGACCTTGCTTTTTCAGGTTTGCTCGCCCATATTAAGGACAGATTAGAGGGCCAAGAATTCCTAACCATTAGCCAAGTCGCTCAGAGGGCTGTAGCACAAGAGAACCGCGCTAAGGACGTCAAAACATACAGCCGGTTCGGAGATGCTAAGGGCAAAGCCAAAGAAAAATCGGCAGTCAATGTCATAACGTACGAAAACAGCTCGGACAGCGAGGACGACGCTGACATATGCATTGCCGAGTGGGTTAATACTCCCAAGTCAAAACCATTTGCTTGTCCAGCTCTTAAACCTACACCCACTCGGAAGGAGGAGATGCGGTACACTTTCGACATTAGTAAATGCGACAAAATCTTTGACATGCTCCTGCAGGGGAATATGATCCGAGTAAGGGAAGGGCACGTGTTCCCGTCGGCGAACGAATTGGGCAAAAGAGCATATTGTAAGTGGCATAACTCTTTTTCTCATGCTACTAACGACTGCAATGTGTTTCGCCGACAGGTGCAATCGGCCATCAACGACGGACGATTGACGTTTGCTCAAAGCTCCAAGATGAAGCTCGACAGTGATCCTTTTCCAATCAACGTGATTGATTTGGAGAAGAAGAAAGTACTGATTCGGTCACATCAGGCCGAGTCCACAAAAGGAAAGAACGTCATTGTTGACGACAATGCTGCTCCAAAGATGATCAAGTCGAGTCCCTCTCCTACTCCGAAAGCAACCAACTCAAACTCCTCGCCGACTCCAAAATGATCAAGCCAAAGAATCCAGAAGTCGGCGTCTGGAAGATTAATCGAGGGAAGAGTCAGCCTGCGAGGCCAAAGCCGACAGTGAAGCAATTGCTGAACAAATACACAACCAACAATGTGTTCACTCGGCTTGGAGGAGCCAAGCGCCCCAGGTCTCCTCCCCGACAAGGTTTCGGTGGCTCCGAGTACTGGCAGGGGAACCCATACGTGCAACCACCATACTTAGCAACCGGTCCGGCGTACTGGGGAGGCGCACACACTTTCTACCCACAGTGCCCTCCATGGGGTTTCAACCCTTGGGCGTCGCATCCGACTGGACCACTCGGCATGTTTCAACCGAACTGGATCCCGTCTGGATTCGGAGAGCGGCCCCACGGAAAGAGGACGCGGGTCGAGTCGGGAATCCGACCATGGAACCGACTCGCCACTCGGCGCAAGGCACCCGACGTACCAAGTCGACCGGCGACCCCAAGGAGTTCACCGACTAGGCAAGTCTGGGTACCAGTCAAGCACGCCGAGTCCAAACCCGATGAGCACACCACGACCCGGCCCGAGTCGAAAAAGATGAGCATCAGCCGAGCCTCAGAAGGAAGTCGACCACAACGGTTAGCCGTGTTAATTAGCTCGCAAATTAATTCGGCTCCACCAGCAGGGACTCGGCATGTGCGGTTCGGCACGGTACACGACTCGGACAAGCCAGAAACCAGCAATGCAGCAGGACCCGGCGTCGAATCCACGCCAAGTCAGCAGGCGAAGAAGATCAAGTCGGTTGAACCAGGAACCAAACCAAAGCCGCAATGGTGCCCCACAGGACTCACGCACTCTCAGAAGCGGAGGGTCCAGCGGCTGCGAGCCCTCGAGCTCAGGGAGGAGCTCGTCGAGAAGAAGCGCGACGAATGGTTCAACCAAGCCCGACCAATGAAGCCCGCGAAGATGACCTGGAAGGAGAAGCGCATCGCGAAAGAAGAAGACGAGGCTGCCAGCAAGGATGTCGGAGAAGTATCCGCCGACATGGACATCAATATGGTGTTCGAACTACCGATCGAGTTCCGCGCTCCTGAGTCGGAAGTCGCAGAGCTTCTGCTCGGGCCGAGTGCCGCCATATTCAAGAAGCCGGAGGAGCATGGGCAGCATCTGAAGCCTTTATTCATCAAAGGCCACATCGACGGAAGACCGATTGGCCAAATGCTCGTCGACGGCGGCGCTGGGGTCAACATCATGCCACTTTCGGTATTCTCCAAACTAGGCCGAAAGGAGTTCGAGTTGATGAAGACAAACATGGGACTCAGCGGGTTCTCGGGGGAGCTATCCGAAGCCAAGGGCATATTGTCGGTAGAACTTACAGTCGGAAGCAAAACCCTGCCGACTGCATTCTTCGTAGTCGACGTCAAAGGCCGATACAACCTGCTCTTGGGGCGAGACTGGATCCATGCCAATTGTTGCATCCCTTCTACCATGCATCAGTGCTTAATCCAGTGGGTAGATGAGGACGTCGAAGTGATTGAAGCAGACGACTCGGCTTGCATCGCTTTAGCCGAGATTACAGTCGATTGGCAGCACGGTGACATGAAGTGCCTGTCGGGTAGGAACTTATCCGACTACGACTACGTCAGTATCGGTAAGGACGGATTTGTACCGATACAAGCACAGCCGGCTTTTATAGCTCGGCTAAATAATTTATCTTTATAAATGAATAAAGAAGATAGCATTAAATGGCTACAAAGGCGCACCGAGGAATATCGTTTGGGCAAGAACGATATGCATGAGACTATCGAAGATTTCGACGACATGGAGAAGCTCGGACAAGGGTTCTCGTCGGCCGACCCACTGGAAGAAGTCGATATTGGCGATGGAGGCGTGCCTCGACCAACATTCATTAACGCCAATATGGAAGCCGGCCAGAAGAATAAGGTATGTGCGCTACTCAAAGAGTTCGTAGATTGCTTTGCTTGGAATTATACAGAGATGCCCGGGTTAAATAGAAGTCTGGTCGAACATAAGCTACCTATCAAGACCGGCTTCAGACCATACAAGCAACCGCCTAGGCGTTTCAACCCTAATCTGTATGATCGTATCAAGGAAGAAGTCGACCGACTGGTAAAGGCAGGGTTCATTCGGCCATGCAGATACGCCGAGTGGATTTCAAACATTGTGCCAGTCGAGAAGAAGAATACTGGCAAGATTAGGGTATGCATAGACTTCAGGGATTTGAATAAAGCCACACCTAAAGATGAGTATCCTATGCCTATAGCCGACATGTTGATAGACGACGCCTCCGGACACAAAGTGCTTAGCTTTTTAGATGGCAATGCCGGGTATAACCAGATCTTTATGGCCGAAGAGGACATGTTTAAAACTGCCTTTCGTTGCCCCGGTTTTGTCGGGTTGTTCGAGTGGGTCGTCATGACATTCGGTTTGAAGAATGCAGGCGCTACGTATCAGCGTGCTATGAACTTGATCTTCCATGATCTCTTAGGCATTGTGTTAGAAGTCTATATTGATGACATCGTCGTCAAGTCGGACGGCTATGAACACCACTTGGCCGACTTGCGACTAGCCTTTGAAAGAATGCGTCGGTATGGGTTGAAGATGAACCCGCTCAAATGCGCGTTTGGTGTGTCGGCTGGAAAGTTCTTAGGGTTCATAATTCATGAGCAAGGTATAGAGATTGACCCTAAGAAGATAGAGGCCATTAAGAAGTTAGGAGAGCCGACATGCAAAAAGGACGTGCAGAGTCTATTGGGGAAGATAAACTACTTAAGACGATTTATATCTAACCTGGCGGGTAAGATTGAATCGTTTGTCCCTTTGCTCCGGCTAAAGAACGAAGCCGAGTTCGCTTGGGGGGCAGAACAGCAAGACGCCTTCAATAGTATCAAGAGATACTTATCGAGCCCTCCAGTACTTCGAGCACCCAAGTCGGGAGTCCCGTTCCGACTATACATTGCTGCACAAGATAAAGTACTCGGCGCAGTGCTAACTCAGGAAGTCGACAAGAAGGAGTACATCATCGCCTACATAAGTCGCCGACTACTCGACGCCGAAAGTCGGTACGTGTTCGTCGAGAAGCTATGCTTATCCTTGTTTTACGCATGCACCAAGTTTCGGCATTATTTGCTTTCGAGTGCATGCATAGTATCTTGCCAAGTCGATGTGATCAAGTATATGTTGCAACAACCGATTCTTAGCGGACGGATTGGCAAATGGGCTTATGCTTTAATAGAGTTTGATTTGACATATGAGTCGTTGCGTGCCACGAAAGGTCAAGTTGTCGCCGACTTCATTGTTGATCATAGGGTTAATGATGAAGAAGATGTTGATTATGTTAGCATATGTCCATGGAAGCTTTACTTTGATGGATCGGTTTGTAGAAGTGGGCAAGGCATTGGCAGTGTTTTAGTTTCACCACATAGTGTTATCTATGAGTCATCGGTCCGACTAGAGTATCCTTGCACTAATAACCAGGCAGAGTATGAGGCACTGTTGTTTGGTTTACAAAGCTTAATAGACATGGGTGTAAGAGATGTAGATGCTTTTGGAGATTCATTGCTAGTAGTTCAGCAAGTCAATGGAGAGTTTCAATGCTTCGATGGGTTGCTGAATAGCTATTTAGACCGATGTTTAGATATAGTCAAGCTGTTAGATACCTTTAGTATCAGTCACATTCCCAGGGAGGAGAATTCTAGAGCCAACTATTTGGCACAGCAAGCATCCGGGTACCAAGTCGGAAGAGGAAAGTTTTTTGTATCCAGAGAACCGATGCTCGTTGCTGTCAAAGGCCGGGTCGACTTACTAGAAGTCGAAGCCGACTCGTGTAGATCCAATTCCGACTCGGGGGGCAACAGTTTAACACAGGCTGCCGAGTCGTCAAGCGGTTTGGAAGTTAATGATTGGAGGGTGCCTTTAGTTAATTACTTGAAAAATCCGAGTCAAACGAGAGATAGGAAAGTTCGGCGGCAAGCTATAAAGTACACCTTGTTTAACGACGAGTTGTATCGCCGAACAATGGATGGAGTATTATTGAAATGCTTAGACTCCGACCAGTCAAGGGTAGCTATGGGAGAAGTACATGAAGGGATATGTGGAACACATCAGTCGGCTCCCAAGATGCAATGGTTGTTGAAGAGGGCAGGATTCTATTGGCCGACTATGTTAGAAGATTGTTTTCGGTACTATAGAGGGTGTGAAGCATGCCAGAAGTTTGGAAACATACAGTTAGTACCCGCGGCTAAGATGAACCCTATTATAAAGCCATGGCCATTTAGAGGATGGGGTTTAGATTTCATTGGGGAGATACATCCTGCTTCGTCGAAAGGTCATCGTTTTGTCCTTGTAGCTACAAATTATTTCACTAAGTGGACCGAAGCAGTTCCTTTAAGGAATATGACTCATAAGGAAGTGATTAGCTTTGTTCTGGAACATATCATCCATAGGTTCGGCATCCCTCAAACTCTGACGACTGATCAGGGTGCATCCTTTATGTCTCACCAATTCAGTGAGTTTGCCGAGTCCTTTGGGGTCAAGTTGTTGAACTCGTCGCCCTATTATGCCCAAGCCAATGGACAGGCCGAGTCCAGCAATAAAACCTTGATCAAGCTAATAAAGAAGAAAATTGAGGAACATCCGAGGAGGTGGCATGAGGTCCTCTCGGAAGCATTATGGGCCCATAGGATATCCAAGCATGGAGCCACCCGAGTGACGCCATTCGAGTTGGTGTACGGGCAGGAGGCGGTGTTGCCCGTGGAAGTTAAACTACAAGCTCTTAGAATAGCCAGGCAAGACAACTTGTCGGCTGAAGATTACAGCCACTTGATGATAGATAAGATAGATGATGTTCCAGAAGAGAGGTTGAAAGCCTTACAAGAAATCGAGAAGGAGAAGTTGAGAGTTGCCAAGGCTTACAACAAAAGAGTAAAGGAAAAATCGTTTCAGATAGGAGACCTAGTATGGAAAACGATTTTACCTGTTGGAGCTCGGGACAACAAATTCGGCAAGTGGTCGCCGAGTTGGGAGGGCCCGTTTAGAGTTGTCGAGATAGTCCCCGGGAATTCCTATCTTGTAGAATCTTTGCAAGGGGAATGGTTATCTAGGGCTCTTAATGGGAAATATCTGAAAAAGTATTATCCGAGTATGTGGCAAGTAGCTTAACAAAATCTATGGCCGATATGCCCTTTAAAAATATCGCCCTGAGCAACGATGTAATTCAAGGTGTTTTTGGCAAATGCAATTATGCCAAAAAGCAGGGGGGCATGTGTTTGCAGTGTAATTTGGCTTGAAGGTTTATTCAGTGGGCCAAATTAAGTATTAGGTTTACTGGAAGTTGAGATGATGAAACTAACAGTATGGATGCAGCGTTTACTATTACATGCAGGATTAATGCAGCCGAGTGGCCTGGACGCTCGCGGTATACTTGATACCGAGTGCTCGCGGCGTTTCCGAGTGCCCCCGAGTGCTCACTGCATCCCGAGTAGTCGTCATATCCCAAAGTGCGAAGGTGCCCGTTTGAGGTGTCCCCGAGCGCCCACTACGCCATCAAGTCACGAGCGGTACCTCTGGGTATTCAACAGTGGCGGCCCCGAGCGACATCGACCCCGAGTACTGGTGATACCGAGTGGCCCAGCCCCGAGAAGGTCTCCAGCCCCGAGGGGTTTTTTCCCGAGTACTCGGCCGACTCCCGAGCGGTACAAAGTTCATCCCCGAGCAGTCCGAGTTCGTCCCCGAGCACTCGGCGGATCCCCGAGCAGTCCAAGTTCGTCCCCGAGCATTCGGCGGATTCCCGAGCAGTCCAAGTTCGTCCCCGAGCACCCGTGAAGGACCATCTTCAGCAAGTCTGAATTGCAGTACTACCCTTCAAGACTTACCTGACGCTAGAGACTTCAGCCTGAGGCGCAAGAAACGCGGCGAGGCAATCAAGGAGAGTCCTACAAGATTTGGAAGTTTATCCAGTTTGTTAAGGAAGGATATCCCGTGCGCCGAAACGAGTCCGGATGTCGGCGTCCGAAGCAGTTAAGATTTGGAAAGCTATCTTGGTTTGTATGGAAAGTTACGTGTACGGTAGAATCCAGATCCTTTAAGCAAGGAAAGAGATATATTTGTAATCAGATTAGGATTAGGAGTCTGAACCTCCTACGGGAAGACCAGCCGCCCTATAAATATGTAAAGGGTGACGGCCGATTGAAATCATCCAACAATCGATCAAATCAATCTTTTACCTTTTATCTTTTATCTTAGTAGTAGATCTTTGCTGTTTTGCGCCGTAAAACAGTCGTTTCTTCTTCACGTAAGTAAGAAGATCTTTGTTGCTTTGCTCGGAAAGCAATCGCTTGTCGTACGCGTAAGTACGATAGTTATCCTTTGTTGCTTTGCTCGAAAAGCATCCGTTTATCGCACACGTAAGTGCGGTTGGTGACTCCCATCACCTAGGTGTTTCACGGATCCAATTTCGTGCGAACAGCACGATCCCCGTACATCCAACTTCGATCCATTGAACATACTCTAATAATTCAAATGAGAGCACATAATTATTTAGTTACCTATAGCTAACTAGCTATCATGTACATATTAATTAACTAGCACAAACTAGTTACCTTGTTTTGGTACCTTCCAAATAGAGTAGATCTACAAATTAATGCCTCCCCTACTTCCTCTCTCTACAATTAATGTCTCTCTTACTTGCTCTCTACAATTAATGAACATGAAAGCACTAATAGGAAACCCTCGACTAACCTCCAACACAAAGATCCAAAAGGACACTTCCAATCCAACTCACCTCTCTCACCAAATCGCCCCCAAATCACCGCTCTCGATACCAGCCGCAATTGAGAAACAGAATCGGGAAAACCCTAGAAAACGAGAAGAAGAGGCATCTTTAATAACTTAAGGAGTTAGTGTTGTATAGTCTGCGATGACTAGTCACATCCACCACTGACGGGTGCAAACTTCACCATTAGAGGTAACTTGTAAGTGGTGACATCTTACCTCTGACGGGTGAGGACTTTAGCCTGACTTTTCAGTGTTGACTAGCCACGTACTCTTCTGATGGGTGCTGGAGTAACCCGTCAGTGGTGATCCCACCCTTCGTCCTCAAAAGTTGCTCCGTTTAGCACACGCGGTCGATGTCGCTTCGGCTTTGCGCGCTCCATTAAAACCCAATAGTCTCTTGTACTCCGCATGCCCCCTTTAAAACCCCGTTTCTTCGTAGTGTACCCTTCTCTCTTCCTGATCTTGCCTTCGCTCTCTCTCTCTCTCTCGCGCACGCTACTAGCTCCAAGACGGCCGCACCGCTGCCGCCATGGACTCGCCCCTTTCTTTCCAGCCATTGAACTATTCGTCCGAGGTCTCCTCCGATGGGCTGACGGACTTCTCCTCGGAGATGGAGGTCTCATCCAATGGACTGGCTGACTTCTCCGAGGAGATGGCGGCATGGATGGACGATGGCTCTCCGCCACTGCCCCGCATGGAGGGTGAAGAGGAGGAGGAAGAGGACGAGGGGGAGGACGAAAACAAAGAGGAGGATGAGGAAGAGGAAGTGCAAGAGCCAGTGGAGGAGGTGGTCACTGAGGAGGTGCCGATTGGTGCCGATGACTATAGCAACAAGGAGGTGGCGTGGTTCTACTCCGATGAGGAGGAGGAGTACGAGGAGGAGGAGGATGACGACGACAGTGGCCATGTCTCCAATGGCTCCACGGCCATAGGCCTACCAAGCAAGAGCCGTAGGATAGCGTAGTTAGCTAGATCACATCGGACTTTGCTGTAATGCATGGAAAAGCGGGGGCTTTTGGTTAAACGAATGTGCATTAATATATTTCAACATGAAGAATCTGCTGCACTTGATCGTGTTCTTTTCTTGTGAACATCACTGACGGGTCATAAATTATTTGATACATCACTGAAAATCAAAGTTGAACCGTCATTCATGTCAATGAACACCACTGATGGGTCATGTATTGTTTAGTACATCGTAACCAGATCAGAAATTAAAGTGTCATTCATGTGAATACATACCATTGACGGGCAAGAAACTGAGCTATTTGTGATAATCATCATAGAAGGGTCATTTTGTGGACCGCAGTGGTACCATCTTGCGTGAAAAAATTCAACTGCTTGAACAAGTTATCACTGACGGGTCTATTTTCCGTCGGTCCGGGGTCTCATATCGGGACAAAAACCTGAGCCCGTGGTAATGTCACAACTGACGGGTCACCAGCTGCCTGTCAAACGTATGTAGAACGTCTGACGGGTTGCAAGCAACCTGTCAGTGTAGGATCTGGGATGACCTTTTTTGTAGTAGTGGTAACTCTGGGTATAGAGTAATGTTGGGAGATGGATAGAGGAGTAGGAACGGGTACACGTTAAAGACTAGCCCCTGCATTTTCCCAACATAGTTGGATGATGTGCCCTTAACTGGTTATTCGCAAGGAGGGATCCATGCGCAACGTCTTCCTGCCGCACCTCCTTTGCAAGCCCCACAACCAATGAAGTCTATACAAGACTAGTAAGATTTTGATTAACCACTTGATTTATAATAAATCCATAACGTCATTCCAAGGTGCACTAACTTGTTTGGCTCTTTTAGGAATAGCTTTCCAAATAATCCTCCCCTTGCAAATTCCATTGGGACCAAGGAGGACCCAGGTCGCACAAGAGGAATAGGTGTGTATGCTACCTAAAGAGATGGATTCCCCGAGGACCTACATTTATACAGGATAAAGAACTTAGCCAAAGCCGAGGGTGAAGAAAGAAAAAGAGTCGCTCTTACAGAAGAAATCACTAAGAGGGTGGAAGTGAGGGTCGATGGTCATATGAGAGTCTTAGAAGAAATGATGGCCAGGGCCTCGCGATTCGACATTAATTGGAAAGCAGCCCCGCTGCTAATCGAAGGAGTAGACAAGCCTCCACCCCCACCCCCCATGTTGACATTGAACGTGACATCACCTATTCTGTCAAGGCGATCCTAGTAAATATATGTCTCTTTAAAGCTCCACTTATTGTATCCTTGCAAGCTATGTAGTTAACCAGTCTGTTTCGTACCGTTTATTACCTTGAAGGAGATGACGCAATGCAAGCTATTGGTGAGGTTTCTCAATGACGAGCACTTGAAGGTTGCAACTGGGATGGCCTATCCATCCAGAGAAGGTGACCTCATGCACGGAGTGCCAATAGCGTGAAGGTACTGTGGACAGTGTATATGACATATGCAAGACCATGAAGTTGAAGTTTCCTTCGAACAACGAGATCACCAGACTAGGGCAAGTAGAAAGGATATTCATCTAGTGGTCCAAGAGGGACGTACTCTTGGTGGACCAGTACCTTTCATGTATCGACCTGGTTGAATCACGAGAGCTAGACCTATTAGCGGTTCTGGACCCAAATGTTGTACTAAAAGAGGCCACCACAATGACTAATATGCCAACGGGAATGACATACTTTGCATCTGAGCTTTCAACTAAGGCTCATTCGTCTCCCATGAAGATGTCAAAGCCGCATGCTAAGAGACGCAAAGTCGAAGCCCAAGGAGTGCAAGGAACTACACCTTTACATTGAGGAAGAGTTCCCCTTGGCACCATTGGCTAATAAATATGTTGAAACAGAGCCATGGGTCAAATCACCAGAGAGGCTCAAAAAACTACCAACTTATAGCTGCAAGTTGCATCAGTACTGACTCAAAGAGTTCAAGAAGCCATCGAGACAAGGCACCACAACTTTGGGGACTGTCAATTCTATGTGAACTTCATGGACATGTGGGAACTCTACAACCTCTAGTCCTTGGAAGTATCGCTCATCAAATGCTATACATTTTAAGTGTCTACAATCACGTTCTATATTTGTGTTATACAGACTAATGCCGTGTATATGTAACTCCTACCTTCTTTATGTGTAGATTAACAATAGAACAATGCCGAAGGAAACACATAAAGACAGGGTTCGTCGACAAACACATGGTCCACATGCAAATAAAAGAAGAGAATGAAGACTTTGTTAGTGAGTACGCGCTAAACGCGTTGTTTGCACAACAAGATAAGGAATTAATATTTCCTCTGTACAACCAAGCATAAGTGCTACACTAGCTATGCTCATTTAAACTTTATTATCCTAAATAACCTCGATTCACTAAATCTAGCGACATAACTATGTGTAGGGAGCATTGGATTCTCATCTTCGTTATACCACACCATCCAAGGGTCATATACTTGGACTCGTTATTGCGACTGCACGTTGACGTGGAACTACTTGGAAGATTTCTCAACAAGTTGGTATATTTCCAACATACATAAATCTACCATTTACTCCTTTTTCGTTGCAATAACTAAGACAAACTACTTGGATTCACGTAGGACGTCGAAAATGGGAAGATGGGAGGTTATTATGGCACTACACCGCTAATACACGATAAGAGTATTAAGGTATCATTCAATACACAATAGTACTATACCATAAATTGTATACTTTGTGAATGAATTTGATAGGTTCTGTGATAAAATGAATGCCAAGTGTGAATGATAATGATATGATCTATGAATTTACTGTGAATGTGATATGCATGTGATATATATGCTTGCTGTTGTATTATGTGATATGCATATCCTAAGACTAGCCTATAAATTAAAAACATAAATGTTCTTATCAAATACCATCACAAGCGATTAATTCTATAAAACCAATATCATACGGTTCTATATAAAAAATCATCTCTAATAAGGGAGTATCCCGGGCTATTCATAATGAAAACTGTTTAAAATGTGATTTTTGAATCATTTGAGATAAGAAATTCTGTAGTAGTGGTTTATGATTCCAGTAGTACTTCACTGGTTAATGTGTTTTTTGTTTCCTGGGTTTCGAACGAATCGTGAGGTATATTCTCTCTACTTGTATCTCGTAAAAGCAGGACCAGAACAATCTTTCTCGCTGGAAGTATCAAAGTGTGTACTTTTAGAATGGCCCAAGTTGAAGTGCATGCACGTGCATGCATGTCGATCTTCACCACCATGTTTTGGGATGCTAACTTTTTCTAAGCTTCTTTTCCTTTTTCTTTTGAAGGACTTCTGCCCTCCTTTTCTTATCTCAACATCGATCCCAATTCATGCCACCTTTTTGGATATCTTTCTTCGGGATGGAAGCCGGGGCAAAGCAACATTTTTCTTTTGCTAGTATGGCTTCTGAACAAGATTTGATGTGAGATTGAAGTTTTCTAAAAAGATCGTGTCAGTAGTCTAAAAGTTAGAATCCAAAGGTTTTCTAAATAAAATGTGTCATTAGGAACTAAGCCTGACTTAGCTAGTGAGAGGCAGGGACGGATCCATCCAACAATAGGACTGCCAGGATTGCGGCCCTAGTTCTAGGACCAAAAATCTATCGAAGCCTCCGTGACAAATTGTTTGAAGTTTAAGGGTACGGGTCTTGGCGTCGGAAGAGTGTCTGTATTCGGTGGCTCGGCTCATCTTTGGCTCCGCTCCTAGTGGGATGTGTGGTTTTAGACCCCGACTATCTTTGTCCGTGTAAAAATGACATGCACACACATATGATAAGAAAGAGTGCCACATCAAAAAAAAATTCCGAATCAAGGAGCTTTTGGCTCTCTCACTTTTACAGAAATTGGCAAAGTATCACATTGTTCACGACATACACTGGTTTAGGATCCATTGTTCACGACATACACTGGTTTAGCACTACTACAGAATCGTCTATACGAGGCGGCTTTTCCGAGGCGGTTAAGTAAAAGCGTCACGAATAATATATGTCGGAAGCGGTTAGTACGAAAAAACCACCTCAGATAACGAGTCCGGGAGCAACCGCCAAGGATAACGACCACATTCGAGGCGGTTAGAAATAAATAACCGCCTCCAATGTTATCTGAGGCGGTTACTTATTTCTGACCGCCTCGGATAATGGCCCTATCCGAGGCAGTTATATATCGTCAACCGCCTCGGATATATGAGTACACATCAGAGGCGGTTGCTAATATATAACCGCCTCCATATAAGTGATATTTGAGGCGGTTATGTGGATCTAACCGCCTCCAATATGATTCACAGTATTAATTGTGCTGCGGGAGCAGACACACGACCAGATGTATATAAGTCTTAAATGTGGCGATTTGCTGGCCATTTTTTGAGCTATTTGCTGGCGATTTTTCCTTGGGGAAGCTACATTTGGAAGAGTATAGTTGGAGTTAATACTTCCTTGTTGGTTAGCAAAGGTTAGTGTTTAGTTTTTGAATCATTTCATCCAAAAATTTGGTGATTTTGCTTTGTTTCTTGGACATTGAGAATATTCAATTATATGATCATAATTAGATCGATGGAGATGTTTGTTTTATCATATGGTTGAATGCATATAAATTTAGTATGAAGGTATGCAAATTTTAAGGAATTTGTGGGTAAAAAAGAAAAAAAATTAATGATGGATTTATTTTTGTGGTATATTTAATTTTTATATGCAAGAAGTGCTAATTTGGTTAGTTATACGTTAGTAGTTGAAGAGATCGACGCATATAGCTTAGTTATATTAGTCAATTAGTACGGTTAGTTAATTATATTAGTTAGTTAGGTTAGTAATTATTTTGTGAATTCGGCTAGGTTAGTAATTGAAGAAATGATAAACTCATGTCACGAAGTCGATGCAATTCATATTTTTAACTAAAATTTCAACTTTTCACATGCACGGCTTAGATGGATCGATCGTGGATGTACGGAGCTCGCAACACAGAGGCGTATAGAGATAGAGTGAGAGCATTTATGGCGGCTGCCGAGGTGGACATATTGAGAGAGAGTAGAGCTGACACGTATTGTCCATGCGTAGGCTGTGGTAACGTAAGGACTTTCGAGCTCCATCATATTGAGTACCACATCTTCAGGAGAGGTTTTATGGAAGGGTATTCAACTTGGACCAAGCACGGTGAAGATGAAGCCGTAGTATCAGATGATGATATCTGTGCCGATGAAGAAGCAACCGATATGCCATTTGATATCGGTTGTGATTCAAACCATGAGATGTCCGATGATCCCGACTCGATGCCTGAGCTGGATCAGATGTTGCGTGATTTCGAAGGGCACGAAACCGACAGAGAGTACCAACAATTCCTAGGCTTGATGGGGGCCTCGGAGAAACCGCTATTCGCAGGATGCAAGGCTAAGTTCACTTTGTTATATGCCGTGCTTGAACTATTGAAGCTGAAGGCGAGCAACAGCTGGTCCGACAAGAGCTTCAACGAGTTGTTGGGCCTCCTAAGTGACATGCTTTCGGAGGGGAATGAGTTACTCATAAACACATACAGAGACAAGAAGGTGCTTTGTCCCCTGAGACTGGAAGTTGAAAAGATACATGCATGTCGGAACGACTGTATCCTATACCGAAAAGAGTTTGTGAAGCTACATTCATGTCCTGTGTGCAAGGCTTCTCGGTACAAGGGTAAGATTGGAGTAGAAGGAGCTAAGGAATTCGTTGAGGTGACGAAGGGGACTCCTGCAAAGGTTACTTGGCACCTGCCTGTAATCTCGCGCCTGAAGCGTTTGTTTGCAAACCCGAAGGAAGCAAAACTGTTTCACTAGCATGCGGACGAGCGGAAGATATCCGATGGAAAGCTAAGACACCCTGCCGATGCTATCCAGTGGAGAAACATCGATAGGAAGTATCCTCGATTCACCGCGGAAACTAGGAACGTAAGATTTGCACTGAGTACGGATGGAATGAATCCATTTGGCAACATGAGCAGCCGACCCAGCACCTGGCCCGTACTTCTCAGTATGTACAACCTACCTCCCTGGCTTTGTATGAAACGGAAATACGTTATGATGTCCATACTTATCGAAGGGCCTAAGCAACCTGGTAACGATATCGACGTGTATTTCCAACTGTTGATGGATGATCTACAAACACTGTGGAACACAGGAGTGCAGGTATGGGATGCAGACAAAAGAGAATACTTCACTCTGCGGGCCATGCTGTTCTGCACAATCCAAGACTTTCCCGCTCTCGGCAACACCTCTGGTCAGACGGTGAAAGGACACAAAGGTTGTGTCATATGCATGGAGAATACCGTGAGCCTAAGTCTCAAGAATTACGGGAAAGTCATGTACATGGGTCACAGGTGGTTCCTGCCTATAAGGCACCGTTACCGGAGGTGGAAGTCACACTTCAACGGAAGAACAGAGAATGGTGCGAAACCAAAGCCATTAAGCGGTGCAGAGGTATACGAGAAGGTTAACAATGTCAATGTCGTGCTTGGAAAGGGTCGAAAAAAAGGCCGCAGATGAGTCCGCATACTGGAAGAAGCGATCGGTGTTCTGCGACCTACCATACTGGAAGGATCTAGACGTCCGGCACTGCATCGATGTGATGCACATAGAGAATAATGTTTGTGACAGCGTGCTTGGTCTACTACTAAACATGAAGGACAAGACAAAGGATGGTGTTAAGGCCCGACTTGACATGGTTGATATGGAAATTAGGCCCGAGCTGGCGCCTGTACTTCTGCCTAATAGGAAGACATACATCGCCCTGCCTGTTACACTTTATCCAAGGTCGAGAGAACCGAGTTTTGCAAGTTCTTGCATGGCGTGAAGGTTCCGTCGGGCTACTCCGCAAACATCAAGAGGCTCGTCTCGATGCAGGACTTGAAACTAATCGGCATGAAGTCTCATGACTGCCCTGTTATGATGACACAGATACTCCCAATTGCAATCAGGAATATTCTGCCGCCTAACGTCCGAGAATCAATCATCAACCTCTGCTTCTTCTTCAACAAGATTTCACAGAAGGTGATGGACGTGTTCGAACTAGATGATCTGGAGTTAGCGGCGGCGGAGACTGTTTGTCAGCTAGAGATGTATTTCCCCCCATCTTTCTTCGATATAATGGTGCATCTCATCGTCCACATCGTGCACGAAATCAAGATGTGCGGGCCCGTCTTCCTTCGGGGCATGTACCCGTTCGAAAGATTCATGGGAATCTTGAAGCACTGCGTGCGAAACAGGTATTGACCGGAGGGAAGTATTGTCGAAGGTTACGCTGCGGAGGAGGTTGTCGAGTTCTGTGTTGACTACATGGAGTTGAACCAACCAATTGGCCTGCCATGCTCTCGGCACGAAGGCAGGCTTGATGGTGTTGGGACCATCGGAAAGAAATCAATAACGGCCGATCAAGCTGGTCACGCTCTCGTCCATTTCACGGTGCTGCAACACACGACCGTCGTTGCCCCGTACATGGACGAGCACAGGGCAAAGTTAAGGTAAGAGCATCCAAATAGAACCGATGTGTGGAGGACAAGAGAGCATAACAAACAATTCAACAAGTGGTTCAAGGAGCGTCTTCGTGTAGGTGCCTCTAGCGACATGCTTACCTGGTATGCGAAGGGCCCAACATTCGAAGTCGTCACTTGGCAAGGATATAACATTAACGGATACACATTCTACACGAGAGATCAAGATAAGAAAAGCACATTTCAAAATAGTGGGGTCCGCATAGAGGCTTCTGACATGAGCAGTAAATAGAGCTGGTACTATGGGTTCATCAAGGATATTTGGGAGTTGGACTATATGTACTTCAAATTCCCATTATTTCGGTGCCGTTGGGTCAATCTGCAATCTACGAAGGTCGATAAGTACGGCTTCACAACAGTAGACCTTGAACGTGTTGGATTCAAAGATGACCCATTCATTCTAGCCAATCAAGCTCACCAGGTGTTTTACGTGACCGACCCGGCGAAGTAGAATCTTCATATTGCCCTACAGGGTAAAAGGAAGATTGTCGGAGTTCAGTGTGTGGTGGATGAGGACGAATACAAGATGTTTGAAGATGCACCTCCGATGCAACATAGCATAAGAGACACGATTACCGATGAACCTAACGAAGCATTGTACGTATGGGAAGATCATCAAGAAGGACTAGAGTTCGAAGAGGAAATGCCTCGCAAAAGGAAAAAGAAACGCAAGCGAAGGTAATGAAATAATTTGAGATGTTCATGTCTTTTTTGAGAAGTGTTGATTTTGTTTTGTTTACTTGCAAGATGTTTATGTGCAAATGGTGAACTGTCTCAGTGCTCAAGGGTTGCACAATTACTTGTATATATGTTCCTGCTGCCCAGATTGAACTGTCTCATGTCATCTCATTGCTCAAAGGGTTTAGCTCAGATTGCTGATATATGCATACAAAGGCAGAATAGCAGTACTAAGTGCTGCCTAGATTGCTGATACATGTTCATGCTGCCCAGATTGCACAGCTCAAAAGGTTTAGCTCAAAAATGCGATGATATTTTAGATGTTCTGGAATTGTGAACTACCAACTGTATTATGTTGTCTGCTGTGAGGCGGTTATAAACTAATGGAGGCAGTTACAAAAAAGTGACCGCCTCCTTTAAGGACTATCCGAGGCGGTTATATTTAAAAAACCGCCTCCGATATATAGATAATGGAGGCGGTTACAAAAAAGTGACCGCCTCCTTTATTCATAATCGGAGGCGGTCAGATATCGCCCATATAAGAACTCAAACTGCTTTCACCCGCGTGCATTAACTCAAAACATTGGATAGCCCCGCCTCCCCGACCAGCGCCGCCGCCCCCTACCCTGGCGCCACCGCCCCCGACCAGCGCCGCCTCCCCCGACCAGCGCCGGCCGCCGCCCCCACCAGCGCCGCCGAGGTTCCCGAGCCCAAGCACCGGCGTCCTCGTCCCCAAGCACCGGCGGCCTCGTCCCCAAGCACCAGCGGCCTCGTCCCCAAGCACCGGCGACCCGACGTGCTCCTCGTCACCCCTCTCACCGGTAGTTGATTTGCTCCATTGACATTGTTACCGAAATTAATATAACAATATTTTAGCAAATGTTGTTGTTTATTAGTTGTTCTTTACTAGTTCTTGCAATTTGTCATTGTGTTTCTTTACTAGTAGCCAAAGGAGCTACTTTGTGGTTGCTGCTACTGAGTTCTTGCAATTTGAGTTTCATTATTGTCATGTAACAATAAAGATTTTTGTACTATCAATTATGTTGGATGGTTATCTGTTGTTGCCATGACTCTGCTAATTGTATGTTGGCTCAGTGCTCTATTGCAATTGGTCTACTGTTTGTGTATTTTTGTGGCTGGTGTTGTTAATTGTCATGTTATATTGTTATTATATTGGATTGTCCATTACTCATTCGGTTTTTTGGGGAGATGAAGAGAATGTTATCAAACTACTTGTTAACACACTACAATGTTTAAATAGTGCAAATTGATATATGGAGTAATGTGATTATGTCTGTTTATCTTGGATTTAGAAATAGTTTAGTTGTAAATGTCATCAACTATATCCTTAGCGTGAGGCATATGCTTTTTTCCTTACTAATTTTAGATATTTAACACAACAAAATAACCAATGATGGTCTAATTTATTTGAAAAATTACCTATGAGTTTGTAAGATTTTTCAATACATTTATAGATTCTCTATCCTAGTCTTTGACACTATAAAATGTTAATATGATCCTTGTGTCATGTGTTTGCTTAGCTAGGGAGCAGTAGTATAGGTCGGTTAACCTTTTTTACTTAGCAAGTAAGAGATAAGCCTGCAGGATTGTTAATTAACTACAGCTAGGCTCCTGCTTTCATGTTTAGAACTCGAGTTAAGGTAATTCTTATGATGCCATGTTATTCTGTGAATCCTTTTAGATAATGATTTTAATTAGTTTGCATACGCTCTACTAACTTGATACTAGAACTTGTTTAGTTACTCCTCAATACAATCGAGATGAACTCTCTGCCGCCCTCCCCTACGGTATCACCGGGGGGGTCGCCAAGACCTTCGACATCGTCAGGAAAGGGTTCTCGCAGACCAAGGAAGCCATCGGGGAGGCTGAAGGGCAGATGGGTAGTTCAGAGCTTGGATCTGGTGACCGGAGTTCCTGAGCTGGAAGAAACCCGAAAGAAGTGGCAGACATTATGCGAGGTGGTCGCCCGTTCTAGGGTTAGGATCACCCTCGCCGATTGGGGTGAGCTGACACGGGAGGAGCGAAGGTACCTATTTGACAAAGTAAAGGGCTCCTTCATGTACCCGAAAGAGGTCGAAGCCGATTTCTTCCGAGCTACCATATTGACGGCTGGGAAGTGCTGGAGGAATTTCAAGCACAGACTGGTGAGGGACTATCTCAAGCAAGAGAAGTCACATTGCCAGGCATACCCGGACATCTCCAAAGAAGATTGGGCGGAGTTCTGTGCCTTGAAGTCGTCCGAAGAGTTCCAGGCAGATAGCCAGAAGGGGCAAGAGCTAGCAAGGAGGAACAAGCACCCGCATTACCTCGGCACCTTAGGGTACATCGGTGCTAAGAAGAAGTGGGCAAAGGAGGACAAGGAAGCGGAGAAGCACGTACAGCAGCCGGTGTTCTCGGATTTCAGCGACAACCACATCTGGGACTGGTGTAGGGCAAGGACGAAGGTGGATCCTCATGGTCAACGCGTATGGAGAAACCCTAAAGACGAGGATATTTATCAGAGAATGGTGGGGCTGAATGAGCAGGCATCTCAAGGCTCGTTTGTGCCAAGTCGGGAGAAAGACATACTCTCCGAGGCCATCGGCACCAGGGAGCCCTATGGACGCACCAGGGGTTTCGGAAATCTGGCAACATGGGGCAAAGCCTTCACCGGCGACACGCAAGAGGCATGTCGGCAGAGGAAGAGAGCAAGAGCCAAGCAGATGAAAGTGGAGATACAGTCATCCCTTGAGGCGTAGTTTGTGGAAAGAATGAGGGCGATGGAAGAGAGGCTTCCAGCACAGTACCTGCAAGATAGGGCGCCAGTCGCAATTAGCCCGGGTGCCCGCTGCAGTAGCTGCGCCTCGGGTGCAGAGGATTGTTCTCCCATCGACCAAATTGGGGATCCGACGTGGTGCAAGATGCAGATATAGTTCGCTACGACGAACTTCTCAATGGACGCCGCGTACGGTCAGGTGTGGCCATGTACTCCTGGAACAGTGATACACAGTGTCCCGTTAACGCCAGGCTTCGCGCGAGTGCAGGTCGAATCAGTCAACCCGACCTTCGCTAACTGTTCCTTGCCGAACGCGCGAGAATCTGATGAGATCCAGTTGCTAAGGGACGCGGTCGGGTCGTTCATCCAGTGGCCGAAGAAGGACATAGTCCTGGAATCAGCACTGAGCGCACCGTCCATTCCTCCATGCTCACCGGATCAAGGGATGCTGAGGTTTTTAGGCAGCTCGCCCTTCCTCAGCCAGTGCCAACAGTGCCACATGTGGAGGTTACTCATCGTTTGCTACCCCCTCAACTCCCGGCAGTACCAGTAGTGGAGAGCTCATGGCCAAGCCGTGTTCCAACGAAGAGTCAAGGGGCCACATCCAAGCTGAAAGTATAAAAAGCCAAGAAGTCTGCTTCGAAACTGGTGGATGATGTTGAATATCCTTTAACGGAGCTAGCTCGCCAGCACGTGCTAGGACAACCTATGGTGGATGTTGACGTGAACCTGGGCGTAGCCTGCCGGAAGCTTCATGATCATTACCTCGAGATGTCGAACAGGCCGTTCCCAGATGCAAGAGTCGGCCTCATGGTCTTCTTCAAGGAGGAGCATTTCAAGCACCGTAGCGGATATACGTTTCCCGTGGAATTCACAGACATCTTCAACATGATGCACTTCCGTGAGCTGGACGCCAGTCTCATGAGATGCTTCACATTGTAAGTTCTTACAACACAGCACCGTTTTATTTTATCACCGCTAAGTGCTGGCAATATAACTCGTTCTTCTCCTATACTTAGATACATGCTTGGTCTGAGCGAAAGAAGAAAGATGAAGAACTCTGTGGGGTTCGACGACCCACATTTGATCTCGGCCCAAAGCATTGCGGCGAATAAGAACATGGTGCGAGACTACATCGTGCATTTACTCCATGAGTACTCCGCTCGAGATCACATCCAGGTTGCCTATAACATCGGGTAAGCCACATCCTTTGCAAATTCTCATGGTTCAACGGCTAAACATGTAATAACTTCGTATCGTATAACTAGGGGCCATTGGATCCTCCTCGTGATCGTGCCGAAATGGAATAAGGAATATTACCTTGATTCCATGAGGCGTAGCATTGACGAGCGCAAGCAAGGGTACATGGACATCATGCGTCTACTCGACGAGTGAGTACCAAAACTTTCAACTTCGTCCATGCCTATTCTTTCTTCTTCACAAAGGAAAAGACAGTTCGATGCTAATTATTTTGAATCACTTAGAGCGTTTGACACATACGTCAAACAAGGAGGGAGGCACAAGGAAGTCAAGGAAGGAGTGCCCGTCGAGTTACGCCATGACTTCAAGTTTAACGTATTCCGTAATTTTCTTGACTCCTCGAACTAATGTCATCATACTTCTGCCCTCTATACCTAATTGATATCCCTTTTGTAGTGCCGGCAACAACCCCAAGGGATTGACCTCTGTGGGTATTACGTGTGTTTCCACATGCTAGCCTTTTGCAGCAACCCAAAGTACGGTGATCTAGCGGTACGAAACCATCGCCAGTACTAATGTCTAGTGTTTAATCATGCTATTCACCCTGAGTGTAAGCCTCATGTTTTCAGGGAGGGGCGAAAACCATGACAATCAAACAGTTGGAAGATATGGACATCGCCCAGGTCCGGTCGCACATTGCTAGCTTCCACAACGAGGTCATTAGTCCCAAAGGACGCTTCAGTTTCCCGGTGGAAAGCTAGGAATTTAGGATTGCTATTAGTTAGATCATTAGTTAGGTTTCTAGCTAGGTCATTAGTTACTTCATTAGTTCCAAAGCATCAAACTTTGTAATTATCTACCCAACTTGTGGTTTCAAATGATAAGTGCACTTAATGTTTTTAAATGTCTTGTTCATTTTTCCTATCACTGCTAACGTGTAAGTGGGTGTGACATAACTACTTTTCTTGTGAATGTCACTGTTTTACAAATGAGACTTCTTTATCAATAGATATCGTGTATGGAGGCTTCGGCGAGTGGTTCTATTCATGTGAAGAACTTAAGAGAGGTCTAGTTATTTGAATTTGATCAATATCTTCGCTCTGAATTGAGTATATGACTCAAGTGAACAAGTTTTGTAATACTATTCGTATGCGTATGTATGTGAATGTTTATAGTTTATGTCTTGTGGTCGATGCGAGAATGAATGATTGAAGTGTGCTATATAAATCTGTTGTGCATGCTGTGATGTGGATATATGATATATATGAACTGTTAGCTTTTTCAGGGAGGCTAGTAAATCAGGCAAAATAATGCCTCTTTAAAAACATATCCGAGGCGGTTGCAACTTAACAACCGCCTAGGATATCTACTTCAACTGCCTCGGATAAGGACTTGTCGGAGGCGGTTATATTATCTTAACCGCCTCGGATAAGACATTATCTGAGGTGGTTAAGAAAATATAACCGCCTCCTATAAGTCCTTATCCGAGGCGGTTAGAAAAATGTGACCGCCTCCAATAAGTTCTTATCCGAGGCGGTTTAAAAAAAACGTAACCGCCTCCGATAAATGCTTATCTGAGGTGGTTTACGCGTTTCAACCGCTTCGGATAAGCTCTTATTCGAGGCGCTTGCATAACCGCCTCCGATGCATGCCCCCATATCCGCAACCACTCCGTGGAGGCGGCTGCTATAACCGCCTCGGATGTACATGCTATTTTAACCGCCTCAGATATTGATTTCTGTACTAGTGCCTACAAGATTTAAAACTTTTAGTTACATTGGATTCTCAAATCTAAGGATACTTGTTTGAGATCAAATAATGCTATGGAGGGAAAACACTTGGTCAAACCTTACGAAACGTAAATGTGAGTTATAGATCCCTCCCTGGACTCCCCTACAACTTCTAAAAAGTTTCAAGCTACATTCCATGCAGCTATAGTCCAAAGACTAAGCACAAACCCTATGTTAGTTAAGGTCTTATCCAAATTAAAGCGAGTAGCACTACTACAAAACATAGTTTTGGTAACACATTTCTATAACACATAAAAAAATATGTTACAAAGAAATAGTAGAGTAACACATCATATGTGTCCTAGGGAATCTTGTAACACAAACTTCGTGATTTGAAAAAGTGTTACAAGATTGTAACACATTTTGTATATGCAAGCAAGATTGTAACACATGCTTTATAAGGCGCAATAAGTGTTACAAGGTTGTCACACATATCCAATGCTCGATAAAGGTGTGACAAAATTGTAACACATATCGTGATCGGTGAATATCTCACATTTGACACGAGTCATTGATCGGTCTGGTGATTGAATGATTTCTCTTGTTTATTTCTGTTAGTAGTAGGTCTCCTCAACTAAGATGAAGAAATGGAGAATTTAGCATCGCCTACACTATCCAGAAAAGGGAAATATAGCTCATGTGTGACATCGCCAAGTCAAAGAAAGAAGAAAGGGGGTGGATCCAAAAGAACAGTCATAGTAGGTATATTTTCTTATTTGAGGGGATGTCACAGGAACTAAGATTGAAATTGGGCCATCCAAGTGAAGAGGCCCCAATACGTGGCTCATTCTATCGGATTGCTAGTCCACAGATTTGGTCCTAAGTTTCAGTTAATTTTGATGGCCATTCAATTTTTGACATGCGATTGATGCTGGAACATAAGATGGAGATCTAACGTTATGAAAATCGACTGAAACACATTGATGTTATGAAAATCGACTGAAACACATGTTATTTTGGCGCACGAGCGTTACATGCCAAAATATATGTACAAGGACCGGTTCAATTCCCAGAACAAAAACAGGGATGGTATTTGCTAGCGTCCAATGCTTACCCATCTACATATGATTAAATGGACATCAGCCGTGCGTACCGAAAATAAGATGTCACTTTTGGTTCCATTGCAAATCATCCGCGCCCTACCCTACACAAATCGTTAAAACCATTTGACAGCTGCACCAGAAACTAGAACTGCTGGGCATGTTCATTCAGAACTAGTGATGGGAAGTAAACCGACATTCAGAACGCCCCGCAGAGATTCTGATTGCATCTTGGGTTAGGGTTTTGCAGAACTTTCAGCATTTCCACTTCCAACTGACATCAGGTTTCATCTCCATTTGAGAGCAAATCACATTCCAGCACGAAAAGGCAGATGCCGACAGACCAATCAAAAATAACCACAACACCTCTTCCCAACAGAATCAACACTAGAACCTGGAATTAGGAGAAACCATGTATCCATCCAGGCATATCTTGCAGGCAATAGTCATTTGACATGCAAGACAGACCATTATGCAGAAGGACATCATAGAGAACATGAAGCGCAAACATAGCTTAGATAATTGGTCCAAAACTCTATGTTCTCACAACATTTTGACAAAACGAACATACTAAAGTCTCAAAATCCCACAGAAAACTTATGGTGATAGTAGGATAAAACAAAATCGAGGAATCCTTTAGATAAGTTCAGCGATGGCACTACTACCCAAAACTTAAACCAGAGCATGCTTACTGTGACACACCAAGCCACTTTGAGAAGACATCAAACTCAGTGTAGTCACTGTCTGAGATCATGGTCTTGTACCATGCCTTGCCAGCAGCCTTTACCTTAGCGGACTCCTCCTGCAAAAGAAACAGAAATAGTCCATTATGAGCTTGTTTAAGAAATGCGATGAAGCATAACAATCAGCAGCAAAGGATGGAGAAAGGATACCCAAAAAAATAAATGAACAAATTATGAGGAAACTATGTAATAAAAACCAGCCATAGGCAATATCACGATTTGGCAGTCAATTTACTCTCATCAATAAAAAAAATAGAAAATCTGAACGGTTGAGCATGGACAGACAGGCATCATAGGATGGCATGAGAAAGCCTGACAGACGTATAGCTAAATAAATCTAAATGATACATCACCACAGTAATGCCCACTTGCAAATTTCTAATGCTGTGAACGAGCATGTTAATAGAATCAGAAGCTAAATATATTCCATACAAATGGTTAGTAAAGAATCCATTATATAATACTAACCTCAGAATGCAACATATTGCTACCAAACTGAAATTCAACACACTCCCACATACTCACAGAATTAAATATCACAGGAACTTGCATAAGTAATGTAACAAAGTCATGTTCAATTTTAAGAAATAAGAGAAGTTATGAACTGGAGACCTGAGCAACTAGCATGCCATAGTAGCTTACTGAACTGTTTTAGCATTAGCAACAGATAGATAAACTAAACTTATTAACAGTGCAACAGAAAACAACAGCTTTAGATAGTAACAGTTGGCACAACTAAACATGGCACCAGGGCAGAGCAATCAACTGAAAGCATATTTTCTCGTATCAGTAACAGGACAAGTATATGTAACTAAACTAATTGCAATACATCTAAACATAAATGCTGGAATTCAAAAGCTTACAGGAAAGTGCAAAGAAAGCAAGCTAAACAAATGAAGCTAACAATCAGGCCATTGATCACACTACATCATCAGTTCTACAATTCGGAGAGCTAAACTGAAAAGGCCAAGCCTCATGGTCATCAGAATAGCGTCCAGCTTGTCGCGGAGCTCACAGCGTAGAAGCGGCTTCCAAGAGTGTAGTACTGAAACAGTAGGGAAGAACCAAATTAAAATTCTATATCAATAATTTCTTTTCTTTAAGATCTTTCAGAAGCGGATCTAAATCTTAAAAAAACGCTGAACATGATAGGTACCACCTTCTCTAAAACTGACATAGGCAGGCCCCAAGAGAACACTGCTTCTCTCAAGATTAATTAGGCAAGATGATTTACACCCAAAACAAGAACAAACAGGACAGCTCACAACAACTCTTCTTTGACCTTACAAGAAGACCTCTTTGACAGGTAAGTAGGGGCCAACCAGTAGCTTTCACTGCACAAAAGAGTTGCACAATTTGAGTGGAAAAAAGGTAGTGATGCTTGCTACATTCAATGTGTTGCAGTTAAGTTACTGATCTGAAAGCATATGTTTCTTCGTGTTTTTGTGGTTTCAAACACTTGACAACTAAGTGACAGGAGTGCAGCTTTTAGTACTAGAAATAATTTTGCATTGGCAATTGAGGAAAAATAAAGCACAGTTAGAGAATAGTTATTAGAATACAGATCCTGCCATGTACATCACTTAGGCATAAATGGCATTATCATACAAACTCATATTGCTAGTCACCATGCATAATATCTTGCAGAACAAAAAATGGTGTGCACCAAGTACAATCAGTAGTGATGTATCCAAGTCTTATATATGTGAGACTTCAGTATCATGGGCAAAGCTTAAACAGATTATCAAAAGGAAAGGGAATAATTCCAATATTTAAGCATCATCAATAAGCAACATCATGTTTGGGGGCAGAATGCAAATGTCCCAGTGCACATATACAGCTAAACAACATAATTTCTAATGTAAAGTTGACTTGTCATGAAACTAAAACATGTGCAGATCCATGTGAATTTTTCATAAACCCAATATATAAGTGAAAGTCTGAAGCGATTTCATTCAGTTGCCTGTGACTAAATGTATGTAAATGGAATGGCTACTATTTTCCTCATGCATTTAGTATCATGAGAAATGATGACTAGTATGCGTTGTGCATAAGGACAAGCAGAAAGAAGGAGTCAAGGGAAGGTCAGAGGATGCTGATTATTGAATGCGAGAAATTAATTTTAGAACTGAAAACCCTAGTGCTCAGCAATGTTTCCAAGCAAAATGGTGCAAATCCTAGAACTAAAAGATCTGCAACAGCAAATAATAGATTTTAATGTCCTATAAACTTAGGTTTTACTCGATCTGAATCTACACAGTTAATATATTCATTAGGGTATTTTAGAAAAAATGCACATACCTTGATGGTATTGCCCTCCACTATGCTTCAGTGTTCAAAGCATTATTATTAGCATCCACTAGCGTCCCTTCCACATCTGTTCTAACCCAATGTTGGTCATTCTTTTGTTTTTGAACATCTTCCCCAAGTGTGAAACATGGAAGGGCTCAGTTTCTATGTCTTCCGCCCATTCCTCATTGCCCGTGTCATATATATCTCTAGGTGGTTTCCACTTCATTACTAGAGACCAACCCGGGTTCATTGCATCATCCACATAAAACACTTGATCAGCTTGGTTAGGAAAAATAAAAGGCTCATGCTCAATCTTTTCTCCTTTGTGTATCAGATGTGAGAAGTTGACAAGTGTGTAGCCATACTTATCTTTTCTAATTCCTTTTTCAGAAAGAACATCAACCCATTCACATTTAAACAATATCACTGAAAATTGTCCCGAGTAATTCAACTCGATAATATCAATTACCCTCCCATAGTAAGTCACATCACCTAGAATTGGCTTTGCATCACCTGTTGTAGCATATCTTGATGTTTTTGCAGTTAGCACAACTCCACTATTTTGTGTTACTCTGTCCAAGCGTTTAGGCCTAAATCGGAAGCCTCGGGAGTTGAAAGCGCGGTATCTTTTTGCTGCATCAACCGGGCCACGAGCCAACCATCTAATATCATTTTCAATATTGCGGATGCCATTTTTCTTCTCCAATTTCATTATCTGTATATTTAGTAGTAGTTTTGTTAATTTCTCGAGTGATACATATAACAGATGCAAAATATGGCACTTACATGAGCTTTGAACCATTCGTGGAATGTCTCATTTTGAATCCTCTCGATAGTATTTGGGTTGACATTGCGCCCATCAGTGATCTCATCGGCGTGTGCTCTTCAAAGTAATTTACTTTCAGTTTTCATGTCAGGAAAAATTAAACTAAAAATGTTTATAAGCCTAAGATATTACCTAAGGTATGCATTGACATCTGAACAATTGAAAAGCACATATCTATGTGCCTGTACTTTAGCCAAACCCCTTATAACATAATTATTAGGCTTGCCAAGTGGTTTGCCAACATGAGGAAATAGACCTGATCCTTGTGCAACATCAAAATGCCCAATGGACTCGTTATTATCTTCGTTCCTTAAAGGCTGGCTATGTTTGGTCTCAAAACCTTCAATATATCTTGAACAGAAAGTCATGCACTCATCTGCCAAATATGCTTCTGCGATAGATCCCTCCGGATGAGCTTTATTACGCACATATGACTTCAACACAAAGAGATATCTACACAAAGAAAAAAAAGGAAAAAGAAGGAATTTATTAAACAATCTTTTACAAATTGATAGAAAATGCAAGACCATATTTCTAAGATAAGCATACCTTTCCACAAACCACATCGAACGGTAGCACACTGGACCACCTATTTTTGCCTCAGTTGCTAGATGAATAACCAAATGCACCATGATAGTAAAAAATCCAGGTGGGAAAATCATCTCCATACGGCATAATGTCACTCTAATTCGCTCCTCCATCTTCTCAAGCTCGTCAACGTGGAGGACTTTTGCACTCACTTCTCTAAAGTATCCGCATAGATCAAACAATACAGATGTAACATTATCTGGGAGTACACCTCGCAAAGCAACAGGTAGAAGTTGTTGGAGTAGGATATGACAATCATGACTTTTAAGGCCTGAAATTTTCCCTTGAGCAACATTTACACATCTTGATATGTTTCCTGAATACCCATCTGGAACTTTTATATCATGAAGGACTTTACAAAATTGTTGTTCTCTTTTTTTGACATGGTATAGGAAGCAGCGGGCAAATAGTACTTATCATTAGCTTTTCTTTGAGGATGCAACTCTGGCCTGATGTTCATTTGTTGCAAGTCTAGCCGTGCTTTTAAATTGTCCTTGGACTTGCCCTCAATTCCTAGAAGTGTCCCATATATATTCTCACATACGTTCTTCTCAATATGCATAATATCTAGATTGTGGCGGAGTAAATTTAAGTCCCAATAGGGCAAAGAAAACAGGCCACTGACACACTTCCATGTTTTGGAATCCTCAAAGTCCTTAATTGATTTTATCTTATCTAGAACTGAAATTTCCCTATAAGTAATAGGCTCCGCTCTATGTTCTTCTGATCCATCGAATGAGTCAGCATCATATCGAAACTCATGATCTACAGGTAGAAACCGGCGATGCCCCATGAAACAGAACTTTTATCCGTGTTTCAAGCGTTTAGAACATGTTTCTTCGCGACATGGAAAACAACCAAACTCACCATTGACACTAAATCCCGCAAATATCGCAAGCCCAGGGTAGTCGCTCACAGTAGACAATACAATAGCATGAAGTTGAAACATCTCATCTCGAGATGCATCATATGTAAGTGTTCCAACCTTAAACAACTTAGCTAGTTCCTCATAAACTGGCTCCATAAATACATGGAACTGCTTTCCAGGGTAAGATGGACCAGGAATAAGCAGAGTAAGCAGAAGAGAAGAGGCTTTCATGCACAACCACGGCGGAAGGTTATAAGGTACTAAGACGACAGGCCAACAACTATGTTTCGAACTCATCATCCCAAACGGGTTGAAACCGTCACTCGCCATTGCAAATCTAATGTTCCGAGAATCTGACGCGAACCATGGATACCGAGAATCAATGGCCTTCCACGCCTCTGAATCAGCTGGATGACGCAATGCTCCATCCTTTGTGCATCCCTCGTCATGCCATCTTAATGCTGTAGCTGTTTCTTTGTGCATAAAAAGCCTCTTAAGCCTTGGCTTAATTGGGAAGTACCGTAACACCTTCCTTGGGGTTGCCTTTCTCCTTTCCTTCTTTGTTAGAGTGGTTCTATCTAGTTTGTTCTTCCACCTTGATGTTCCACATTTTGAACAGAAGTCATCACCTGCCTTCTCTTTCCGATAAAGCTGGCAATCTTTTTCACAAACATGGATCCTCTCGTAATTAAGCCCAAGCTTTCCAATCATTTTCTTAACCTCAGCAAATGTTCTAGGTAAATTCTTGCCATTTGGAATTGCTTCTTGCAGAAGGGGTAGCAAATCATTTAAAGATTTATTGCTCCACTTGTTAGTGGATTTGATGTGGAAGAGAAGCACAAGAAAAGAAAGTTTCGACAGTTCACACCCTGTCCATAAAGGTTCATCTGCATCTCTCACTAAGTCATAGAAAGCTTGGGATTCAATATCTGGTCCAGGTTCAGAAGGATTTGCACAGTCAAGATCAATCATTGGAGGCCCATTGTCTACATTTTGAAAAACATCCTGGACTAGCTGACGCATATTAGAATTTATTCCTAAGTTTCCTTTACTCTGTGATAGTTTTCGTTTGTTAGCAGAGATGTATGCTGCAGTTTCACCATGACAACCCCAAACAGTATATCCAAGTAGCATTCCATGACACACAAAATGATCATATACATCATTCTGTTTCAATAAAAATCTATTGACACATTTAACGCATGGGCAACGGATCTTGTCATCAGACCTTTTTCTAGTGTATGCAAAATCAAGAAAACCATCTACCCCAGCCAAGTATTCTTCACTTGGTCTAGGAAATTGGAGTAACTTCTTAATAGCTTCTAAATCCATAGATTCACTGTGTTCAAATAGTAAATATTGTTACTGCACTCATTAACGCTTGCAAAAGTAAATGTGTAATGGAAATAGTAAATGTGCGGTTCGAACATACTAATTCAAGGGAACAACAACAGACAACCATATAAGAGAGGTGTTCATCATGCACTTGCCTAAACCACGGGGCTCAAATTGTTAGTCGTAAGAATCTGAATCGGACGTCCCAGCACCTGCAATACAAGCATATCACCACTCAATACCAAGCACCGAATCTTTATATGAGCATATCAGTCTGACATACAATAGACACTTGAAGCCCAGTTCACATCAGTATTGTGTTTTACGTCAATAGACACTTCCAAGCGTGGCATGGCTGTAATCCTAGAATAGCCTGTTTCCCTCTTGATGCCACTTAAATAATTGCATATAATAAAATAAGGGCTATGAATAAGATAAAGTAGTTGAATCGAGAACATACTTTCGGCAGTTATAATAATCCAATTCCACATGCCAATAAATCTAGTCCCCAATAGCACACATCCAAAATGCCTTGAGGTACTGCAAATCTAGTTCATAAATTTCCCCAAAAAATGGGAACACGAATTTAGAACAGGCAAATTACTAGGCAAGCATCTACACGGCCAGTAATGTGCTCCAAGGCCAGTAATGTACTCCAATTAAGTTTAGCTTCCCGTAATCAAATATTAAAATACTAAAAGGGATTCTCCTTTAGTGAACAAAAGAAAATGAACCTTTTGTTTGTTGCACAGATCAAGAAAAGAGAGCAGTTCGCGTGCTGGAGGATGGTGCGGAGGCCACTGCCCCGCTTGGTCCAGGCAAGTAGGTTGCACGCCGAGTTCCTGGAGGCCTCGCGCAGCCACGGCGTGCTGTCGCAGGACGCCGCCCGGCGCCGCCACAGCAGCGGCTCCCCGCCGGCACCGGGGAGCAGACGCTGTCGACTAAGCGGCAAAGATCCCAGCGAGACCGGCGGCGACGGCGTCGATGGAGACCTTGTTCGCGCTAAGGGTGACGGCGAGGAGCTGTTGCCGGCCGGGGCAACGCGGTGTCGTGCGTTGGGTTGGCCCTAGGCGGCGACGCAGTAGGACGTGCTTGGTTTGTTAAGGGCGCACGAAATAGAAGATAGGCAGGGATATTTCAATCGCAAAAAAAAAGTTATTTTCCTTTACCAGCCATCAGGTATGCAATAAGTTTAATTGCCGACGTGAATAATTATTTCGACGTGAATAATTGCTTGTTTTCTTTTTTTTATCGGGTGTTTATAATATGTACCAACAGAAAAGCAACAAAGTTGTGGTGTTTAAGTTCTCTTTGACAGTAACTAACTGCAGTTTGTTAATGTTACGTGGCACAAAGTTCAATGCAGCAAAAGCTTAGTCTATTCTTGGTATATAGGCCATACGAAAAAAATTCCAGGTGTCATTTCAATTATGTTTAACTTTATAATGCTGTTATGCAGCTGGTCAAATGTGTTTATTTCCCTTTGCAATAATATACTAATCTGTATATTGTACAATTTATATTGTCTCTGTCAGTACACTCTTCAAGCCATCTGGAGGACGAAAATGATTCTAAATATCTGAATAAAAGATTCACGTAACTGTTATTGCAAACCTTGTACAAACAATGCTAGTTCTTGTTGTACTGTATAGCACCGTGTTGCCACTAGAGTTTTCTTCTAATGTTTGTCGGTGGATGTTTCAAAGAGCATCATATAGCTAAGCAATCAGTCATTAAAATGTTCCTTAATGTTTGGTGTTACACTGGTGTTGTAATCTGCAAGTGGATTAGTGGAATATGTAGCAATTCTAGTTATTTATGCTTTCAGTAGCAACTTCCGTAGTTCAGTGAAAGTTGAAGCATGAAGTACATAGTACGAAGAAGCATTTTATGTTTACTTTCTTGGTTACAGAGTATTGATAAGCAGCCTCTGTTGGGCTCTGGTATTCTGTGCTGCCTTATGTATATCCTCAGTTCCCTATTGAGTCCTGATGAATCCTGTAAAAAATCCTCATCTGTTTAATTTATTGTAGGATGGATGTGGAGACGTGGAACATAAACCTGCACTATGAAGATGAAAATCAATGTCAGAGAGTTCTAGAAAGGTCAATGGACAGGGACATCATCTCCTATTTTGAGTTGGTCGGCTTGATCGAAGAAGTTGGATTCCAAGCAATTGACTTCCTATACTACAAGAAAATATACCCACGTGGAGGAGGCTATCTAGCTCACATCGATAATGACATTCATGTGAGGAAAATGATGTCTGAGCATGAGACTATGAGGAGTGTCCACTTGTATGTGTTCAAGGAGAGAGCCAACATTAATGTTGCTCCATCTGACCCTCCAAGTGAGGATAATCGCCCCATTGCTGGCTTAGAGGAACATGGTGTCTTCGAGGAAAGAGCGGTGCTACCTAGGATGAGAAGGCCACAAAGTACATGCAACCTAAACCTCAACTACTACTTTCTATGCCAAGAAAACAATAGTTTAGAAATGCATTCCATATTTTGCAGCATATTCTAAAGATTCTACCTTCTGATAAGATAATTTGTATCTAACCTCTTAATTAATGGATTAAAGGATGCATGAATTGTTTGCAGGGAAAGTGTGTAGATCAAAAAAGCTGAATGTGGTTCAAAGCAGCGCTAAATACGCTAATGGAGACTACAACAACAATGAGCAATCCCTGCTACCAGGTGAGCCAATGCCTGAGGCACAAGCATTGGAAGATAAAGAGGATTGTATTGAGCATCAAGATAACAACATACTGTCAGGTATAATTGTAAATTCCATCCAAGTAGTTTAGATTTTTAGGCTTCTGATAAGGAGAATGATGTTAGTATGCCATATGCAACTGCCCACTTATTGTGTATTACTTCTTGTTCTATAAAATAAAATAAATATAGATGAACATGAAAATAATCTCATGAAAAGCAAACTAGGGTGGGCTAGTAGTGATCTGTAGCTGATTGGGACATACCAGAGGGAGAATATTAATTAGTACTGTTGTAAACTAACTTTATAGGTGATGGTAAGGTGGTCCATAAGCGTGGAAGAACAACACTGCCAGTTGTTTGGAACATGCCAGAGGGAGAACGGATAGTTGTAAAATGCAATACTCTTGGCCAGCCAATTGGGGAAGAAGGTGGAGTCTTAGGGAAGTTTTTGGGGACGATAGCTAGACTTGGGGGTTATTGTCCACTTGACAAGAAAGATTGGCGTGATGTCAAGAAGCACGGCGGCGCTGAAACAATACTACAATGTGTACAGGTATTTGAAATGGAACAAAAAATTATAATAGAGTGCTATTAGCTATCTATGTTCTTTTACCTCTTGTACATCAGTTCATCTGCTTTAAATAAAATGTTGACCTAGCTGTTTGCCTTCATTCTTTATTTCTTACTTAATTTCAGACAAAGTTCTTGTACCCTGCTAAATGTGACAACTGGATATTAAAAACGACCGGAAGAGATTGGAGAAGATTTAAGGCTAGTTTGAAAAAAGATATCTTTAATGCAAAGAAAAAAAGAAAAACTTTGTATAATCTTTGTCCAGAAGATGTGGAGAAAGACCAATGGCGTGAACTTGTCAAATTTTGGAAGTCTAAAGAAGGGAGGGTAGGCTTTTCGTCATTTAAATTAGACTACTTGTACTAATGTTAAGTAATGCACTAACATTATGTTTTCATTATACAGGCCATAAGTGAGAAGAACAAAATAAGTCGTGCAATGGTGAAGACAACCCATACGGCAGGGACAAAGAGTTATGCTCATTGGGCTGAGGATCTGGTGAGTAATCTTGTTCTGTTAAATGCTCCCCTCCATGTTTTACATGATATCATTTTACTTCTTGTTTTGCAGCGACAAGAGGATCCTGAAAAGAAACAACCACATAGAGCAAAGGTTTACTTAGCAACTCATAGAAAAATGACTAAAGATAAAAATGAGCATGTGGTAGGCTACATACATTCAATGCTTTTACATTATCAAGTTACTATTCAATCTAACACGTAAAATATGCATGATTCTTCTCTTATAGGTTGAGTTGGAAAAGCTAATTGATAAACAACCAGAGTTGGTAGAATCTGACCGGGGAAAAGTTGCATGGAAAGGTGATGCCTTGCATCAAGTTTTGGGGAACGAAAATCCGGGGCAAGTGCATGGCATGGGTATGCTTCCAATTCCTAAGCAAGTCTATGGTCGGGCACCACGTTATCTCAAGAACATCAATATGACAACAAAAAGTGGTTCATCATCTGAAGGAGAGATTGAGATTAGAGAGGAAATATCAAAGCTCAAGCAACATATAGAAGAACAAGCCCAAATTATTCAAGCGTTGAAAAACAAGGATGAAGGCCACGTCAACAGCGAAATGGACAGGGTAAGGATTATTTTTTTGGTGACATTTATATGAATATTTTACTAAAAACTATTTAATTTTGTAGGAAAATTTCCAAACAGTAGATAATGGTAGATCACAGCCACTAGTACATGCTAAAAGAAAGGTATTTGTCAATATTTTCAACCATTATTAGTTCTCCTCAAATTCTCTTTATCAATACTTCAATTTGCAGAGAGTTCATTGCAACGAACCCGATCCAGTACGTTCATTGATTGGACAAAGTGATATAACATCGGTAAATCTATTTATTTGTATACTTGAACAATTTATGTGCTTCATACGTCATAATAACTAATGATAATGCATTTAAACTGTAGAATAAAGAAAATATCTTACACGAAAATGACATGTGCAAGGATAATGATGTGGTCCTTCTAGGAGAAAAGGTTAGGGCCTTGTAGTTATTCATGATATAATGGCACATTACAATTTATTACTTAGTTGATTTATATTGTTATATGATGGAAGCAGCATCCTGAGTATGAGGGTGATAATCAGTTACTATATCAAGCTGGATCATCATCATCGCCATACCCAAATTTTGATTTTCGGCAAGAGGTAATTTCTATGTGTTGAGAAATCTACTAGTTAGCTAGTGTACTATATCCATGTGACTATGTCACCGTCAACATTTGCCACATCAATCATCTATTATATTGGAGTAGCTTAACAACTCCATTACAACACTGTCCTTTTTTCTCTCTTAAACTTCTCATACTATTTGAAGTAGTTGGGCATAGTATAACAAATGATTAGTGTCATCCAAGTTTTAATATATGACATTCCAAGGCACACTTAGTTTAGGAAGAAGCCACCATACAAAAGGGCTTATTTTTTTAATGCTTAAAAAAAGACTTTAAGCGCATCACAATATAAGCACATAATATGTGGGGATGAGATGGAACAATAAGCTCTTGTGTATCCTTGACTTGCCTCCTGGCTCTCTCATATAAATATGTATTGTGATCTTGTGATCCAAGGCATTGGTTATGGTTATTGCTAATATATATCATTGTTTTTTGCTCATATGTATGACATGAATGTTTTTTAGTTTATCTATCAACCCAGTACTGATCACCTAATTCAAAACCACCACTTCATAATGTTACATCCTGATTAATCATGCATTCAAATGGAACAAATAAAACTGTTTTTGATACACTGGCATTGAAAAGGTTATAACAGAACATCACTATTCAAAGCATGATGGGCAGACATGTGACTCATAGAGACTAAACAACTGAAAAGTTTGGTTCTCCTCCTATGCATCTCATACTTTGTGGTTGTGCTCAAGTGCAATTTAATCGTCATACTTACATTATTAGCTCTAGTTTGTTGAATAGTGCTTAATGAATATCTTTTTCACATTTTAAGTTTGAGGTGCATAGAATAAACTCTCTTGAAAGTAGAAAAATGATGTTACCCCATGTAAGATTGTGTGTCCTATCTTTTTGTTTGTAAAAGAAATTGCATTGTGAATTTTAGATGCCAAAATCACAAGGATGTAACAATCATTTTTGTCGTGTCTTTTCCATAGATGAGAAAGAACAAGGAGATGGATGACAATTTGAGAAGACCGCAGGAACAAGATACTCAAAACAAGACTTTAGGGTACATGCCCTCAAAGCAGAGGCGTACTCCTTCAATGAAGGTAAAAGAACATACTGTGTTCATATTGGATCTTAGCTTGTTCATAATTTATTTATGTTTGTCAATTAATGATAATGTTGATCCCAATATAGGTTGGTACTGTAGTAATACTAAAGTCTTCAACACATCGAAACAAACGGCGTGTGGCATATGCTACTATTTTGGGTTATAGATCAGATATATTAGTTGGTGGTGCTGAGTTAGGTGGCGAATTTATACATGTGAGAGTCGATCAACCTATTGCGGAAGATGAGGCCTTGGTAAGGGAACGGGAGAACTGTAAGACAATTGGCGATGCTTTTGCCTCAAGATTAACAATAGCTTGGCCTTCAGCATCCGTACGTTCATAATTACTTTCTTGACTTTTAAGTAGTTACATATATATGATATATTTGATTGCAACTTTGAAGATAAATGTTTTTTTCAGATTGAGAAGATCAATGGTTGAGTTTGGATGCTCTGATTTGTGACAAGATCATGGAGCAAATTATTGCACGAGGAATTGATATACTAATTATTGTAGTTTACATCAATTGATTGAAAAATGTAATGTTTTCTTGAAAACGTGTATTCTCTTTGGTCAAATTGTTATAGATGTTATCAAATTATGTGGACAATATTACTATTCATATCCTTAATGCAATGTTTATGTACGGTATGCTCATTATAGTCATATGATTTTTGTTATTATGCAATTTTTCATGCTTATCATTCTCTCTATATTACTAGAATTATGAAGCAATACTTTCTTAATTGAATAAATCAATTTACATGTAGCGGGCTATCAATTATGTGTTGCAATATTTAGAAAAGATTCTTGCTAACTGTGTTGCTACAAATAGACAAATATGTTACCAGGTTCATGACCAATCACCAATAATTATGTTACAATATTTGAGAAGAAGTGTTACTAATTGTGTTGCTACAACTGAAAAAATTGTTGTCTGCTGTGTTGCTAAAGATACCAAATGGTGTTACTGGGCTCTATAATAATAATTGCCAATAACCAATAATTGTGTTACAATTTTAAGAAAAAGATGTTACTAGCTGTGTTGCTACACCTAGAAAAATATGTTACCAACTGTGTTGCTATAGTTATAAAAATGTGTTACTAGGATCTATGGTAACATATATAACTTGTGTTGCTACACCATAGTTGCAACACTTTTTATTACATGTAGGAACATTATTATGTGCTACAATAGACATCACGTAGTAACACGGGTTATAAGAACACATAAAAAATGTGTTACTACTGGTCTTAGTAACACATTTTCTAAGCTATAGTAACACAATCATGTGTTACTAAAGCCTAGTCCTGAGGTAGTGTAGTGAAGCTATCTTCAATTAATCTCACCAAAATTCCTATTTCAGCTAAAAGGAAACACTAACGCTACTCTTATTGACTATAAAAAATTCTAGAAGTAAGATATCCCTTTAGGAGCCCTCACAAATTTTGAGAATTTTTGGAACCTTACTTTAGGATGGATTGCAAGGTTGAATATGAACCAGGAATTAGAATGCCAGAAAAAGAAAATAAATTCTACTGTCCTAATCTTATCAGGCTGAACCGAAGGCGTCCCGCTTCTTATCTGATTGGGCTAAAGCAATCACTTTATTTTACGATGCAATAACTTGAACTTCATGTTTAATTATACATAGTTCAACAATATACTGGTTACCTTGATGTGTTATGGCTAGATCTCCAAATGCAGCAAAAAAATTATAATTAAATGTTGTTGAATATAGTCTGGATAGTTGGTAGTAGAAAAGTCTGTCTAACTTGGGGAATGTTTCCGACGAATAGAATATTGTTGCATATAATTTGCACAGAACTAGGATACTAAAACATGGTTAATTTGAAACAAAAAATACAGCAAAAAGGAAATGGAAGGAAAAAGAATGTCAAGATAGTGAATTATAGGTAGGTTGCTCTTCGCTAACCACATATTTCATGAAATGTGGTGTATGGCGTAAATGTTTTGCATTTCCATTCCTTTGTTCCAAATTGATAATGGTACGGCAGAACTAGACATGTTTCCATATGTTAAAGTTGAGGTTAACATTTCCATGGCTGTAGTGAAGATGTTGCTTTCTCCTATATATGGTGTTATAGTACGTTGTCATAGAGATCATCAAATAGAGACACAAATATAATCAGTTTTGTTAGTATTATCCGCGAATACGAATATTCCAGCTCATAGACAACTCCGAGCATCCAAAGATGCACTTTCACCATTCTATCTCGTGAAATTGTAGATCTGTCCTTAATTTGAAGTCTTCCCACCACCTATAAATTAATAAGCAAATATGTATTAACGTACACATGGCGTAATGCACGTAACTAGTTATCATCTACTAGTATGCTTTCTACAAATACATTAATTACTCTTCTTACGTTGTAAAAGCTTTCAGTTCCTCCGAATCAGAGTTTGCAAAATGTTGAGGTCCAACTTTGCAAGCTCCAATATGGCCTTGTCCTGCGTGGCCTTCTTCTCATGCACCGAGATGTGACATCTTGCCTCAACTGTCTCGACTCTCCTGAAACAGGGTGTTTTCAATGTAAACCGCACCTCTCCCGTCAGCCCCAGTTCGACGTGTTCTAGACCGGAGGCGGCTCTTGGTGAAAGTGATTGGATCACTAAGTATTGCCGCATCGTACAATGCCAACAGAGACTACACATCATTGCTCGCAAAATTTCCTTGCTCATCTCTGAACTTCAGAAACACATCTGCATGATTAATTAAACCTCCTGTCGTAGCTACGGGACTAGACAGTATACTTTAGGTACCCCCGATCGGTTACGTCGACCTCCGGGAGTACTAGAGAAGTATGAGTAAGTGTATTGTCCGTTGAGGGGGGCGCGCGGCGACTTTACCGGTGAGATAGAACGTGGAACACTCGTGTCGGGGATAAACAGAAACTCTCGTGTCGGGGCGAATTGAAAACTCTCGTATTAATTTCGGGGATTAGGGTTTATATCTGAGAAATCTAGATCCCCTCTCTCTCCCCCCGGGTCCTATTTATAGGGGTTGAGGGAGGGATGTGAGAGATTACAATTGTGCCCCTCGGGCAACAACACACCCTCAAGGGTATTTTGGTCTTTTTACAAGAATCTTTATGGAATATTCAAATACTCTAATATCCTAATACTCGCTACCAAGATGATGTGTTGTCCTTGGCGCTGGGACGGAGCACGGCCTCGACGTCCGCCGGGACGGAGCGTGGCCCCGATGCCGTCAGCGATGCCAGCGGAGTTTGTTGATGCTAGGTGAAACGGATCAACGTAGGGAGGGGAATCTTAACGTCGTCCGGGAGAAGCTCGTCGGTTCGGGGTAACGCGGGGATCCTTCCCTCAACAGTAGCCCCTTGCCGGTTTGGGCGGTCGGATGACGCCCGTCCGAGCCGGCGCACCAATTCCGAGGGGTTGGCGCACAGGCCGGACTGACGACTTCTCCTTCCCTCTTTCTTTTTTTCTTTTCTCTTCTTTCTTTTTCTTCTTTTCTTCCCTCCTTTTCTTTTCTTTCTTCTTCTTCTTTCTCTTCTTCTTTTCCCTTCTCTTTCTCTTTTTTTTCTTCTCTTTCTCTCTTCTTTTTCTTTTCTTTCTTCCTTTTCTTCTTTTCATTTCTTCCTCCCCTTTTCTTCTCTTCCCTTATTCGGCCAGCCTTCTTGGCCTTATGGGCCACAACCCGTTTAAGCACCGTCGGTGGGGGTAGAGGATATTTGCCCCCATTACCGACACACCCCGCCACCTCACTCCTTCTCTCTGTCATCTCTCCCCTGCTGCCGCCGGTTCTTGCCGCTCAGAGCCGCGCGCTGTGCCGCCGTTCCTCCGCTGCGAGCCACCAGCGCCGCCGGGTGGCTCCGCCCACGCCGCCTCCATTGCATCCGCCCGCATTGCTCCGGGAGCTCCGCGTCCGCCGCTGCTTCCACATCTGCCGTCGGTCCTGCGAGCCCCGCGTCCACCGCTGCTCAAGCGGTTGCTCCGGCGAGCGCTGTGTGCCGGTCCACCGGTCGCCGCGCCGGGCCCCGCGCTCCTCCATCGCGCCGCCGCTCCACCGGTCGTCGCCTCCAACCTCCCCTCCGTCCTTTTCCTCCATTCGCAGCTCCTCCGCCGTGGCCTCCTCTTCACACGCCGCCGTCTTGCTCCTCACACGCCGCCGCCAGCCTGCCGCGCCAGCGCCCGCCGCCCCCTGCTCCCCCGCATCCGTGAGCCGCGCCGGAGCCACGCCGCCAGCTTCGTGCTGCCTCGGCTCACCGCCAGCGTCAGCGCCACCGGCCCCGCCTCTGCTGCTGCGGGTCACCCCAGGGCCGCCCTCCGCCGCGCCGCTGCGGTGCTGCCGCGTCGGGGTCGCCCGTCACCGTGCTGCCGTGCTGTGGCCGTGCCACCCCCCGGCCACCCGCCTCCGTGCTGCCGCGTCGGGGCCGTATGCCATCATGCTACCCAGCTTTGCTGCCGCCGCACCCTACTGCCGCCACGGGAGCTTCATCGTCGACTGCCTCCATCAGCTATCGGGTGGTCGCCACGACCCCCGCTGGTTGGGGTGAGGGCGTTGGATCGAGCACGTCGCCACACCATCTTTCCCCGCCAGTCGTCAAGGGTAATTGCTCTTCTCGCGATCTGTTAAGCGCGCGTACGTGCGTATCTAATTGCGTGGATGTATGAGATGAATGTGTACGTGTAAAGTGAACTGCCATCACATATTGCTGTCGTGATATTTTTCGTTATGTAAAATTGCCATATGTGTGGACGAGGTACAGGCACGCCGGTCGTAAGCTCTGCATATGAGTAGCATTAGCGTAGCGGTGGCGAACGAGTAGAGAGAATAGCCACCGTATCTTTAAACGTTGATCACCACCTGTTTAGTTCGTACGGACCCACGCCATATATCCTTCACCCGAAACTGGCGTCGCTATTCCTTTTTGTTACGTCGTGATGCATTCGAACGCGTAGGCATACGACCCCTTGAGCGGTTGCGGGCATGTTCGAGGAGCCTCGCCGGATGTGCTGCCTCCAACAGTTCCCCCGAATATCCCCAACTCGGGGTGGGCGCGCTCTTGGAGCCGCATCGGACGTGCTGCCGCGACCACGTCGACGAGGTCCGGAGACTTGGTAGATTCGAGGAGCCTCACCGGACGCGCCGCCTCCAACAGCTCCCCCAAACACCCCCAGACTCAGGGCGGGCATGCTCTTGGAGCCGCGTCGGGCGTGCCGCCGTGATGCGCGACCACGTCGACGAGGTCCGGAGACTTGGTAGATTCGAGGAGCCTCGCCGAACACATCGCCTCCAACAGCTCCCCCGAACACCCCCAGACTCGGGGCAGGCACGCTATTGGAGCCGCATCGGGTGTGCTGCCGCGACCGCGTCGACAAGGTCCGGAGATTTGGTAGATTCGAGGAGCCTCGCGAGCTGAGCGTGCGCGACTTTGTGGAGGAGTACTGTTTACTGGACATTGCTCCGCTTTCTCAGGGTTGGACTCTGTCCTTGGCCCTCCAAGCCGTCGCGCTTCCTGCGTGTCCCGCGAGGGTACACGCCCACGACGTGTGAGTACCTTTTACTTTCACTTGCAGCTTATTTGTGTTGACCTTAGCTTTTACTAGACCTCATATGCTCCCATGTTGCAGGTTCCACGCTGGAGGATGGAGAGCTGTGTGCTCAAGAGGTGTTGGGCCGCTTCACCCTTGTGGAAGCCAAGGAAGCGAGCCGATTGATCAAGAGGGCCCGGCGCAATCGAGTCTGCGAGGACTTCGGGTGGAAGGTGCCTGCCCGGCCGTTCCCTGTGGCTGCTAAGGCCCTTACTGCGAGCAAGCGGAGTCGGTCACCTTCTCTATCCTCGTCAAAGCGTGCGATTGTAGCGCGTGGAGCGTCCAAGGATGCTCCTTCCAGCCCTACCCCGGAGGTGCCGCGGCGTCACCCCAGGGCTGGGAAGGGCCCGATGCCGGCATCGCTCATGCGGGATGCCGAGTCGTACTCACGGGACTACGAGGACAACGTCGAGGTGTCCGCCGAGCCAGACCTGCCAGCGTAGTGTGACCTTGGGCCGATGGGGCTGCGTGACTCATCGTCTTCGAGTGAGTTTGACCTAAGAGTCATAGGGGGTGACGAGGCCGCTTCTCGCCCTCCTGCGACAGCTCATGCGGCGAGCCCTGAGGCGGTGGCCCTGCTACTTCCTGGGGGCCACACCGCGCTGACTCCTGTGGCGTCTGCCGACGACGGTGTTGAGGAGGGTAGGGCCTGTGGGCTACACCCTTTCTTAGTCGCGGGCCGACTACTTCCGGCTCACTTCGTCGATCCCAAGGCTGAGACAGGCTTTTACTAGGACACCGCCGCGTAGTTTTCTATGGCTGACCTTGACACAGCGTTCGAGGGTTTGTTGTTGCGACAGATCCGTGCCACCTCTAAGTCTGCCATGCTCAAGGTACGGTGTCGCGTACCTAGTTTTAAGGCCGGATAAGCCCTTGTGTTTACTGTACCGGTCCCATGATCAGTAGCCGATACACACAAGTTAACCTGTATATCAAGGTCATACACGCCCTTATTAGAATAAGATACATAATCGATCCTTGAGATCAGAAAAATTATACCTTTAACCCATCGGCTAAAAATCCTGCAGCGGAAATCAAGCGGTGATGTGCCCATCAATATGCCGTTACCAACAGGCAACTGACTGGGGGTTCGCCCTAGTTATCGCTGATACCATCGTCATTTTCGAACGGTCGCCCTTCTGTCTGGCCAAATCAACAAGCCAGGTGAGTACATTGTATGTACTCGCAAGCGCTCCGCCAGGGAGTTTATCACAGATATATGCACGCAAGGGAATTATCAAGAAATTGGCTCTATCCTAGGTTTCATACTGTGCGAGAAAGTAAGTTTGCATTTGAAACATATGTAAATAGATATAAAAGCAATTTTAGCAAAACATCTCGACGCAGCGAGATAAGGTACCTGCTTGAATCACTCTTCCCGTTACAACGGGGAGATCATCTCTGTGCTTTTTGTCATAACGGCAAAGCATGGTAATCGCCCGGTTCCTCAGGGAGACACAACTCACCTCGTACTTACGGGGATACCAATGAAAACATAGTAATCACCCGATTCCTCAGGGAGACATAGCTCACCTAGCACCTACAGGGATACTAGGGTTTGCCCGAGTCCACGGGAAACCCCTTCTTCACTTTTCCCGACACAACGGGAAATTTGCATGCTGCCCTGCGAACACGGCGGATCACGTCCTTAAACCCATAACCCATAATCCATTTTTGACTTTGAAAGTCAGTCTACTTTAGTGTGGCCTAACCAAGTTCGTCCATGACCGTGGACATGGCTATTCGAATAGTTTTAACCCTCTGCAGAGGTGGTACGGCTTTACCCACACGATGTAGGTCACCCTGGGTATACTGGGCCCCGCATACTACCAGAGCTAGTACAACGAGACTCTTCGCCAGTGTGAACCCAGCCATGAACCCGCCAGAAGGACATGTCCCAAACCTAGCTTGAGTCAGTATCATCACTTGCAAGGAGGTTGGTGTTCCAACTTTGTGGCGAACAATGCCTCGCTTACCCGTGGAATTTGTTCTTTACAGGAGCTACACCTCCATCTGCACGCTACACACTGCCTACGGGTTCATGCTAGTTCAGGCCGGGTACTATGTCAAGTCCTTCCCATAAAGGACATGTGGACGTACGGTAAGACTTGGCCAAACGGCACTGAAGATCAGTCCTTAGATGATCCGAGAGGGACTCCACACCACTCCCATAAATGGGCAGCGAGCACCACGCCGGGCTTTACCTCGCTCTTTAAATAAGCTCCCTGCTTTCACCCTTCATTACCAACCCGGATCAAAATCTTCTCCGTTTTCATTTTTGGTTTCACAAAACCATTTACGGTAAACATACCAACCCATGGCTATGCTACCTTCATACACCTCTGGACACGACGGTCCATTTCTCAAAAGTTCACCACATGAAATGTGGGGTGTTATCACCTTTTTATTTTTAAAACCCTAATTTTACTATGGCAGGGCTAAGCAGGTATATATGTATATACTCTACTCTAAGTTTTTCCGATAACATTTCCAGAATATGTAGTCCTTAGGGCTACAAGGAGTTCAGGGTCAGACTAGGGTTTTCTAAGCATCGGCACAGCTACGCTACATAAAATAACAATTGTAAAACATAGCATGCATGTTTCGTAAACAACATAATATTTCATAAACTTGGGATTTCAACATGATCAATGGTGGAGAGCTTGCCTGGCATTATTGGCCTTTGTCCTGAGATTCGCTCTTGGGGTGACAATGCCTTAGTTCCTTCCGTCGCGGTATCGCTACGTCATATCTACACGCCGCAAGAGACATCGAATAAGTGATGGTGCGAACGAAAACCCAATAACAGCAAGTAAGGACCTAGAACAAAAAAATCACCGCTTCATGGCTGGTTAGGGTAAATATTTATCTTGATAAGTTTGTAGGAAATTAACCCGGGTGTGTCGGTTATTCTACAGAAGGTATCGATCAAGGAGCAAATTGTCAAGCTAGGGTTTCTTTAGCTTCTAGCGTGTTATGCGATCATTCATTAGAGTCTTACTTTGTTGAAATAGAGGGGTAGGGTTGTTAAGAAGGATGTTTTAGAACATGAACAGCGAGGGTTTGATACAAAGGGCGACATATGATTGTATGTATTATTAGGGTGTTAGTGTAGCTATGGACTTTTCTTGTGTAAGATCTGGATTTCAATTGTCCTCCGGACTCATCGTGTTATCCATGGTTTAAAAAGAGAAAAGATGGTTGAAAGAAGAGCATTTCACGGGATAGCTATATGCAACAATGAATATGTTGTTAGGGTTATCACTAAATCTGAAGTTTTCCGTGGTTCCCAAAAATTCCAAGAAAGGGATTGGACTCAAATAGGGTTTTGTGTTACTCTTACTATGAACCCAGACTGGACCCAAAGTTATACTGAACCCAAAAATGAAATACAATTTAAATGGTACTATGGGAAGGGATTATTTGGCTGGGAACCTAATCAAGAGCGATATGCATATGCCATGCATATTTAGCTCTTGTCAGGAACCTAAGCTTAATTAGCTCAAAGGCTTTAATCTATGCACTTGAGGAAAAGAAGAAAAGCAAAAAGGAAGTGAGAGAATGGAGGTGTTCTGGCTGCTTGGTTGGAAGAAAAGGGCGCACAGCAGCTCGGCAGTGGCGAAACGAAATTACAAGGACTGAGGAGGGGATGCGGGCAGCTCGGACGAGCTCGTCGCCGGCGAGTGGCGGCGCGCGGGGAGGAGGCAACTTAGGCCGGTGGCGGCGGAGGGAGCAAGGAAGGGGGTGGCGCTGGTGGCCGGAGCCGAAGGAGGCGGAGCTTGAGGCAGGCGGCGGCATTAGTCCCTTGCTGTGACAGTTGGGGGTTTGCCGCGGCAGGAGCTGGGTAGCGGCAGCGGCTGCTAGGAGCTACCGTGGCAGGGCATAGGGGTGGCGGCAGGAGCCAATTGTGGCAGCAGCAGCGCTTTGCCGTGGCAAGGTAACTGCGGCAGAGCTTTTGAGCTGCCGCAGCAGCGCTAGTTCAGCGCGGTGGTTGACGCGGTAGCGCATGGATTGGAGCAGCGACGCGGTTAGGTTGGGGCGGCGGCCGGCGGCAGTGACCTGGTCGGCGGTGGAGGGTCTCGGCGAGGGTCGGAGTAGCTGCGGCGGTGATGACTGGAGGCACGGTGGACTAGAGAACTCGGCTGGTTGGGGAGAGGATTGGGAGAGCGAGCTCGGGGTGTGGTGGAAGGAGCTGCCTAAGAATGGAGGTAGGAGGGAGTAGAGGGCGTTCAATCTCATCACCTGAGAATGGAGGAGGAGCTCGATGGGAGAAAAAAAGAGCAGCGGCAAGAAAAAGAGAGCTCGGGCACTGCAGCTTGGAAGAAGAAACTCAAGGAGCTCGGCTCTGCTTGGAAGCTCGGTAGTATTGGTGGATTGGGAAAGAAAAGGGTGGGGAGTAGCTCGACTCCAGGGAAGAAGTACAGAGCTCTGGTGATGCAACAGCTGAGGAGTGTGAAGCTAGCAGGTAACTCAGCTTGAAGCAGAAGAATGCAAGGGCGGGGGAAGCTCGGCTGTCCTGAAGCAGCTCGGGAGTGAGGGAGATGAGGGAGTAGAGTAGAGCTCAGATTTGGTGCTTGGGCTGCAGCAGCTCGGTTCAGATGGGAATTAGGAGAGGACCAAGAGCTCAGGAAGCTTGGGTGGGAAGATGAAGTAATGGGGGAGGAGCTCGGCCAGTAGAGTCAATGGGAAAGGGGTGGCTCGGTCGCTTGGAGTAAGAAGCAAACAGTGTGCACAGCAGTGGAGGAAAGAAGAGCAGAGGTAGGAGGAGGAGAGTGCACGGCTTGCTTTGGAGTGCAGCACTGCCCAGGGAAAAGATTAGGGAGAAAAGATGGAGCAGTTGACCGGTTCTATGCTGCTGCTATGACAGTATGAATTGGCAAGGACGGGGCCCAACGGTGGCAGCTGCGGAGTGGTTATGCGCCACATGCTGTGGAGGTTGGGGAAGGGAACAAGTTAAGGGAAAACTTTGGAACAGCTCAGGTACGGCAGGAAGGGAACAAGTTAAGAGAAAAATATCTCAGTGCTCGGCTTGCTTTGGACTTGGTGAAAAAAAGGGGCAGAGCAGCACATGGCATGACTGGGAAAAAGAAAGAAGAGCGGTTATCTTGAGGAGGAGATATAACTTGATGGCAGGAGTTGGAGGAGATAGAGCTGCCATGTGGGTTGGCTCCACGCGTAAGAAGTGCCTTAGCTGATCGGTTTGTACTGTTGGAGGGAGCTTAGCAAAGAGGGAGAGAGGTTAGCCGCAAAGGAGAGCAAATATTTCCCTGGAGCTTCGATCGATTATGAGAGAGAAAGCTTTGAATGGAGGGAAGGGGTGTGGACTCTTGCTGCACGAAGGATTTAGCTAGGTGCAGATGGAATGGGTCAACACTGCACGTAAGCTCACGAATATGTACCCAAGGGAATTTTGCTGAATTTTTCATATCGAGATTGCCAAAATATTTAGCTAGGGAGTATACTAGAAGCACCTTTAGGAGAGAGAAAAGATGGCACAGGTTTGGGGAGGATATGTACCCCTATACATGCACATGGGTTGACATAACGCTTGTGTCCGAGCGATGGGTAGGTATGGCGAACGGTAAATAGGGTTTTAACTATAGTAACAAATGAATGGATAAATGGTTATTTGGTGGAAATATAACGGGATGAATAGTTACCTCCCGGCATGGTAACATGGTAGAGGTGAAAAGATATTCGTAGGACATGTGGCAAGGTGTGAGAGAAAAACCAGGGTGGTTAGGGTTTTACCGAGAAAAGAAATAAACTAGGGTTTGGAGTGTATGTGTCCACATACACTTGAATATTTTAGCATATATGGGGTTCGTATGTGGATGGAATAGACATGCGAAGTTACTGTGAGCTGTGGTTTGACTTCTGCCATGGATATACGCATATATATGCAAGGGGGTTGTAGCAGAGCCGAACAATGAGCCAGGATTTTGATCCGTATATCCAGAGGATGAATTAGGGTTTGGCGCATGTGTGTATTTTTTTAAAAGCAGTATATATGTGTACATACTCACGATAGATCATGGCGGAGTAGGTGGCAAAAGATCAGGTCATTCGGAAGAGATTCAAGATGTGTATATGTTTCAATTTCGCAGAGTACCACGTGGGCACTTTGTGGCAGTTGTGGGCTTAGGTTGCATCGGCTAGATAGAAAGGGAAGGGATGCTGGAGGGGTGTTCGTGGCGGAATGCAAGGACGAATGGCCCTGCATGGAGACAAGGTGGAATGCAAGGTTTGAATACCTTGCCGGATAGAGTTTTAACAGAGCAGGGAGTAAGGAATTTGGAACAGAGGTGGAATATTTTGGGTTGACTTACTTTAGGGTTTTTAACAGAAGCATGATTTGAGCAAAAGTTTTAATTAGATCCACTAATTATCTGATTATTAACAGAAAAAGTTTTTGTTGGCCCTAATTTTTAGGTTTCGGAAAATTGAGGTGTTACATACGCCCCGAATATGTACTCTCCACCTTGTCGCTACCTACTATATGCGCCGGCATATTCCTAGATTCGTCTCGCCGGTACGGCCCGTCTCCGCCTTTGCCGTCCTCTGTGCCCGCGCGTCGTCCGCGCTGGACGAGCTCGGCTCTCCTTCCTTCTCGTCCTGTCCGAGGTGGCCTCTCACCTCGTCCGTGGCAGCCGACTTACTCCCTGTCTCTGTACCTACGTCGCCTCACCGGCACGACTTCGCCCCGTCCAAAGCCCATTGAAGCCCCCGTAGAGCATAGTACTTGTTAGACATAATATGTACAAAAGGAGGGGGGTACCTCGGCCCGAGGGCTCAGCTGGACTCCCCCAACAGCAGCCCCTTGCGGGTGCGAATGGCGAGGAGATTGACGCCGCTCGCGCCCGCATTCTTCCTTTAGCGGGAGTCAGAGAACCCCGGGCGAGGTGCCCCTTTTAACCTTCCGGGCCCCCGGCCTTCCCGTTCACCCGTTTTCCTCCTCGCTTGCCCATTTCCACAAGTTCCTCCTCGCATTCCGGGCCGTAACCACTCGATCCGCCTGTTCCGCCTCCGCCCGTTACTCCACCTCGCGTTCTGGGCCGCCCCAGGGCTATAAATACCCCTTCGCACCTCTCCGGCCGTATCGCTTTCTTCGCCTACACCTCGCTGCTCCCCGTACTGAGTTCTCTTGCCAAGATTCGCCGCTCGGACTGGGTTGCACTTAAGCGCCTTAGGGACGACTTGACGCTAGAACAGGAGAAGTCTGACATGGCGTCTAGCAAGGCCGCTGCGGTCACGAAGAAGGGGAAGAAGCCGGCCGAGGTCTCCTACACCCGATGGCTCGGGGCGACCCAAGCGTCGGACACCACAATATCTCGTCTCAGCGCAGCGGGATGCTTCCCTCTGGGGATGGATGAGCACGGGCCGGCCCTCCCCGAGGAAGGAAGCACATGGGCTACCCCGCCGGAGGGACATATCATCGTCTTCGCCGACCAGTTCCGGGCCGGGCTCTCCTTCCTTGCCGTGCCCATAGTCCAGCTCGTGCTGGACCACTTCGGCCTCGAGATTTCGGACCTCAACCTGACCGCCATCTCTCGTCTGGCCATCTTCGAGTTTGCGATGAAGTCAATGCGGTTAGACAGCACGGCGGCATGCTTCGCCATGTTCCACGAATCGGTGATGACGACCTCGGCCATTCATAACAGCGCCCACTCCCTTTGCGGAACGATCGGATTCCGAGGATGCCGAGGTTCTAACGCCTCGTACCCGGTGATGGCGTTGAAGAACAAGTGGAAGAATTGGAAGAATGAATGGTTCTTCTACCGGGTTGGCGACCTCGGCTTTACCGGCAGCAAGGTCGCCCCCGGGTATACTACTCGCACGCCGGTCGCCTCCTCGGCGGACTTGACGAAACGCGACGCTCTGAAGGTGATGAGCCATCAACTCTCGTCGCACGACCTGGTCGAGGAGTACCTTCTCCTGAGGATCCGGCCCCTTGCCACCAGTTGGAGGATGAAGTGCTCGCCCATCCCCGAAGGACAACCTCTCGGGCCTTGTCCCTTCTACGGTATGAGCCGACGAAGGGGTACGACCTCGCCCGGGCGGAGCGGGACGCGAATCTCCTTCTCGGGCGATACTTGCCGTCCGAGGCAGCGGTCGTCTCGAAGATGATCGCGGCTCGCCGGAACCGAGCCTGCGAGCTGTTCAAATGGGAGGTTCCTCCTCACCCAGACATCGCTCCGTCCGGTGATACTAAGGCAGGAGACAAGAGGAAGCGGGCCGCTCCGGCCCCGAAGGCAAAGCCAGCCCCGCAGAAGATGAAGCCGAAAAGCCTCGCCGCCGAGCTGGCGGACTGGGACGATGATGACGCCGACAGCGACTGTCGCGAGTCGCCCGCTCCTGGTGGAGAGAATACCGAAGAGTCTGACGACGACGAGGAGTCCGAGGAGGAGTCGCGCGTTGGGAGCGACGAGGAGCCCCCGACGAAGAAGGAAGACGACGCGGCGATCAAGACGGGCCCAGGCGCTGGTAAGGGACCGATGAGCGGTCTCTTCATCGCGATGCACTCAACGGCTATGACTCAAGACCGGTTCTCTTGGAATCATCCTCTTCATCTTTGTCTGATGTCGACATTGGCGAGGCCGTCGAAGTCACCGGGGACGACGTCGCCGAGGGGTCCCTTCAAGACCCCATGGTTCCTCGGGCGCGGTCGCCTCCTAAGGAGCCTCATACGGGCCAGGCTGTGCCAGAGGGCACGGCGCTGGAGGAGAGCGCGCCTCTGGCGGGGACGCCCAAGGAGAGCTCGCCCGAAGGCGCGGGTGCCAAGGCTGGTCCGGTCGGGGCGTCGATGGTCGAGGGGGCCTCCGCTCCCGATCTTCCTGGCGCAGTGGTGACGGTGGTTTCTTCATCGTCCCCGAAGGGAAAGACGAGGAGCAGGAGCTCTCTCGAATCGACCCAACTGCCTCGCCCTCGTGTGGAGCTGTCTGGTCGACTCGGGCCGGATTTTTTTGCCACCTCGCCGCTGGAGCTTGACCTCGTGAGTCACCCCGGGGCGAGGCTATCCGAAGAAGATGTGGCGGCGAGCTTCGCCGGGATGTCGGCCCCTCAGGTCGGAGCGGCAGCACAGGCCGTGGCGCTGAAGGTAAGCTCGACTATCCTTAGTTTCTTTCGGTGGATGGATACTAACGCCTTTCTTTCAGTGCCTGTTCATCGGTGAAAAACTGGCGCTCCTGTAGGCGCGCATGGCCGACATCGAGGGCCCCTTGGTCGAGGAGCGGGCCCGTACTGCCGACGTTCTGCACGCCCTAAACGCTGAAGGGGTGAAGTCGGCCACGCTCGCCACGCGCCTGGACGAGAAATCCTCCGAGGTAGAGCTCCTAAAGACCAAGCTAAAGGAGATGGAGGAGCACGCCGTTCGCGCGGAGGGGGATCTCGCCATCGAGCGTGGAGGGGCCGAGGCAGCGAACAAACGCACCTCTGAGGCGGAGCAGTCGCTTGCATCCGAGCGAGGAAAGGCCAAGGCGGCGGCAACGTTGCTCGCCTCGGAGGAGAAAAAATCTGCCTCGGCCCTGAGGGAAGCCGAGTAGCTCCGTTCCGACCTCGCCCTGGTGCATGAGAGGCTCGGTTTCCTAGCTGACCGAAACTCTCGGACTCACCGGCTCGTGTCAGGGCTATGTCACGCGGCGCATGTGACTTCGGACGTGGTCGGGCTCGACATCGCCTCCTTCAGCTGCGACGACCCAGACGCTTACACCATGGAAGGCATCAAGTGGGCGACTCGGGTCTACCACGACACCCATCTGGCGACTCTGATCTTCGCCCAAGACAATGCCTGGGCTGCCGCAGAGCTGTTGCTTGGCTGCTCCTTCCTGGCGACTCGCTCCGAACCCTCCGTCTTCTCGGCTCCGGGCTATGTCGCCCCGAAGACGGCCGAGGTGGTTGGGGTCCGAGACAAGTTCAAGGGCGAGGCCGACGCCTTCATGTCATCAGTTTGGGGGTCGCGCAAGAAGGGGCAGAAGTATGTGGAGGGGATTCAGAAGTCCCGGAAGCGGCCGAGCGCAGGTGCGAGCTTGAAGAGCGTGGAAGGCACCTCGGGCGGAAGGCCGGCCACGTCGTCCCCGCCGGCAAAGGTTTAAAGTTCGCCTTTGGTGCTGGTTAACAAATGTTTCTTGCCTTTTTGTCGCTGCATCGACGTGCTTGCCGCTTGTGGCGCTTTTGTGAACTCGCCGTGTGGCGTGAAGTTTTTTGGTTAAATCATTTGAGCTGGCGATGTTCATTTTTATCGTGCTTGTTTGCAGACTACGTCGTCGTGACATAAGTCGCCTGCGGGGCGACACGGTTCTCGCCCTTTTGTGGCCATGTCGCATAAGCACTGCTTGGTTGCCCTGCCGGCTACTCGGAGGGGGAATGACGGGCCTGAGGAATCCGTGGAGGATGTCACCCTGGCTCCCGTCGCAACTCGGGGAAGTAGCTTGCTCGCCGTGGTCAGCGAGGAAGTCGAGGGTGGCGACTCGGCTACAGCCCAGGGGGACGAGGACCTGATTCTTTTGGCCCTTGCCGTTGAACTGTCTAACGACGCCGAGTAGAATTGCTCTAATGTTTAGTTCGCCCCAGATTCTGGGATGTTTCTTTCGACTTAGTAGTTTTTTTTGTCGTGCCAGACGCGACTTGTAATCCATCGTGGACCGAAGGGGCGCCTTCCCCTACCAAAATAAAGGGGCGACCATGAATTAATCGTGGTCGCCTCGCTTTGTAACCGCATATCCGATTATTTACACTTGTTTTTATACAATGGGCGAGGTGCTTCTAGTTTGGACGGGTTGCGAGGTAGCGTAGGGCCGTCGAATATCTTTCCTCATTGAATACGACGCTGCTGGTTAAGCTGAGGCGGTCGACCTTCTAGGAATCTTTAAAGCGTGGCCACAATCTTAGTGGTGCGGCGCTAAATCGGGGCGCGGTGCGGGACCGTGTCGCCACCTAAGTCGGGGCACGGCATGGGGCCGTGTCGCCGCTAAGTCGGGGCGCGGCGCGGGGCCGTGTCGCCAATAGGTCGGGGCGCGGCGCGGAGCCGTGTCGCCGCTAAGTCGGGGTGCGGCGCGGCGCCGTGTCGCCAATAATGAACATAAGCTGTTGACATTGTCTTAACCAAAAAAATATGGTTGTTTACAAGGATGACATCCTTTTTAGCTGGCGCAGCAATGGTTGGTCACGTGGCAAGATCAGATATAGTACTTCCTAAGGTTGTCGCTGTTCCAGCTGTGCTTGAGGACGACTCCGTCTAGGTCCTTCAGGCGGAACGATGACGGCCGAGACGAGGAGACGACTTCGTACGGGCCTTCCCACTTGGTGGCGAGCTTGCCGTCGACTTCAGGATTGAGCTTCCTTTTTAGCACCAGGTCGCCCACTCTTATTGGCCTTGGCTTCACCGTCTTGTTGTAATGTCTTGCTGCAGCGGCTTGGTACTGGTCGATGTGGAGGGCGGCGCCATGTCATACGTTGTCGAGCCCCTCGAGCGATGTGAGGTGATTATCGTTGTCTGGTGACCCGCGCACACGAAGGGATTCCAACTCGACTTCGGCCGGGGTGACAGCTTCTTCGCCAAACAGCAGTTTGAACGGCGTGTGGCCCGTCGCCCGGCTGACTGAGGTGCGAGACGACTACAAGACATTAGGGAGCTCATCTGCCCATCTCCCGGTGGGAAGCTCGAACATGCGCCGGCGTAGGCCTGATAGGATGATGCCATTTGCCCTTTCTACCGCCCCGTTAGCTTTGGGGTTGGCGACCGAAGCGAAGCAAAGCTTGATGCCGAGGCCGGAACAGAATGCTCTGAAGTTTGCCGTGTCGAACTGGGTCCCGTTGTCCACAGTGAGCTCGCCTGGGAGGCCGAACCGACAAATGAGATTTTTCCAGACAAACTTCTGCACGGCGGCCGAGGTGATCTTTGTCAATGGTTCTGCCTCTATCCACTTGGAGAAGTAATCCAGGGCGACGACGACGAATTTGGCACCTCGGCTCGCCGTTTTGAAGGGGCCGACGAGGTCCACTCCCCAGCGGGCCAGGGGCCACGAGGGGGAGATGGGCTGCATTGCCGTCGCTGGTCTGTTAGTGCCTCGGCCCATCCACTGGCAAGCCGGACAGAGCCGTACCAACGTTTGGGCGTCGGTCAACGCCGTAGGCCAGTAAAAACCGGCGCGGTAAGCTTTGGCGATTAGGGACCGCGGGGCGAGGTGCGAACCGCAGAGCCCCTGGTGGATCTCCTTGAGCAGATTCCGCCCTTCTTCAAGTGCGAGGCATCTCAGGAATGGGGCGCACACCCCTCACTTGTAAAGAGAGCCCTTGTGGATGATGAAACTCCGGGCGCACGCGGCGAGGCGCCGTGCTTTGGCTGGGTCCTCGGGTTCCTTCTCCGAGACAAGGTATTCTTCGATCGGGGTCCTCCAGTCTTCAGGCGAGGCGGTGCTGACGGCACGCCCCGCCTCGGCGAGATGGTGTTGACGTCGGACATGGTCTCGCTGAACGCGCCAGGGGGCGGGGTGGTGCCGCCGCTCGCCTGACGTCGGACATGGTCTCGCTGAACGCGCCAGGGGGCGGGGTGGTGCCGCCGCTCGCCGCCCGGGCCAGGAGATCGGCCTCGAAGTCGTCCCCGCGCGGGATGCTCTGGATCGTGATTCCGCTGAAGTGTTTCTCGGCCACCCTTACTACCGCCAAATACTTTGTCATCTCCGGGTCCTTTGCCTGATAATCCTTTCCGACCTACCCGGCGACTAGTTGCGAGTCGCTTCGGACGAGTACTCGGCGCGCCCCGGCCGCGCGTGCCTTGCGGAGGCCAAGCAGAAGAGCCTCGTATTCGGTGGCATTGTTTGTTGTTTTGAAGTTTAGGCGGGGCCGAGTATAGCATCTTTGCTCCCCCTGGTGATATCAGAACCGCACCGGCCCCAGCTCCCTCCGCGCACCAAAAACCGTCGACGTACAGTGTCCAGATAGGGTCGCCCGTAGCAGGTTCGAAATTCGGGCGGGGTACCCACTCGACGATGAAGTCGGCGAGTACCTGAGACTTGATGGCGGTTCTGGGGAGAAACTCGATTGTGAACGGGGCGATCTCGGCTGCCCACTTGCTGACTCGGCCGGTGGCCTCACGGTTGCGGAACATCTCGCCAATTGGGAACGACGTTGGGACCCGAATTGAGTGGGCCATAAAGTAGTGGCGAAGCTTTCGGGAGGCCATGATCAGTGCGTATGTGAGCTTCTTGAGCTCGGTGTAGCGTAGCTTCACTCCTTGTAATGACTCGGAGACATAGTAGACCGGGTTCTGGGTCCGGGCCTGCTCCCTGACTAGGACGGCGCTGACGGCTGAGGCCGTTGCGGCGAGATACAGCAGCAGGACGTCCCCCAGGGACGGGCTTTGGAGCAGAGGAGGCGAGGCGAGGTACCGCTTGAGGTTCTCGAAGGCGAGCTGGCACTCCTCCGTCCATTCGAATTTCCCGGAGCCCCTCAAGGCTTTGAAGAACGGGAGCCCCTTCTCGGCGGAGCAAGAGACGAACCTTCCCAAGGAGGCGAGACGGCTTGCCAGCTTCTGTACTTGCTTGGTCGTGGCGGGCGGGCTCATGCCGAGGATTGCTTGTATCTTCTTTGGGTTGGCCTCTATTCCCCGCTTGGAGACGAGGAAGCCCAGCAGCTTCCCAGCGCGCACGCCGAAGACGCATTTTTCTGGGTTTAGATGCATGCCGGACTTGTGCAAGTTGCAGCAGGTCTCCCGTACGTCGGCCGCATGCGTCTAGGCGAGGGTGCTTTTGATGACGATGTCGTCCACGTATGCCTCAACGTTGCGGCCGACTTGATCGCGCAAGGTTTTTTCCGATCAGCCGGGCAAACGTCGCCCCTGCATTCTTGAGGCCGAACTGCATTCGCACGTAACAAAATGTTCCACTCGGGGTGATGAAGGTTGTCATTTCCTCGTCTTCGGCCATCCACACCTGATGGTACCCTGAGTAGGCGTCTAGGAAGCTCATGAGCTCGCAGCCGGATGTGGCATCCACGAGTTGGTCGATGCGAGGGAGAGGGAAGTCATCCTTTGGGCACGCCTTGTTAAGGTCGGTGTAGTCGACGCACATGCGCCACTGCCTGTTTGCCTTCTTGACGAGGACCGGGTTCGCCAGCCATTCTGGGTGCAGGACCTCGCGAATGACCCCGGCCTTGAGCAGCTTGGTGACTTGTTCGCGGGCGGCGAGCTGTCGGTCGACCGACATTTTCCTTAGCCGCTGCTTGACAGGGCGAGCCCCTAGCCTGACTTGCAGCCTGTGCTCGATTATGCTCCGGGGGACCCCTGGCAGATCTTCAGGTTCCCAGGCGAATATGTCTGCATTTTCCCGCAGGACGAGTAGGAGGGCCTGCTCCACCTCGGCCGAGAGATCGGCCCCGACCAGGATGGTCTTGTGAGGCTCGTCTTCGGATAGCAGGACGGACCGAGTTTCCCCGTCCGGCCTGGGTTTGGGGATCCACCACCCCGTGGTAGAAGACATGAACTGGTCGGGGGCGAGGTCGATGTCGAGGACTTCACCTGACATAGGCGAGGCAGCGCCGCGGGGGTCAAGGCGTGACGTCTCGATCACCGGGACGACATCGTGAACATATTTAATTGTTGCAGACTACTCGATGCGGTGGGACAGGCCTTGGTCGCCGTGGACCGTTACGACTCCAGCGGGCGCGGGGATCTTCATGCACAAGTAGGCATGGTGGGGGATTGCCCCGAACTTATTGAGCGCCAGACGCCCAAGGATCACATGTACTGGTAAGGCATGTCGATGACGTCGAAGAGCACGGTCTCGACGCGGGAGAGCCCATCGCTTCGGAACTCTACTGGGAGTTCGATTCGCCCGAGGGCCCTGATCGGCTCGCCGCCAAAGCCGAGGAGGGGGATTCCGGGGGGTTGCAAGCATGAACGCGGGATGCCCATTTCGTCCAAGGCGGAGGTGAACAGGATGTCTGCTGAGCTGCCCCCATCGATGAAGACGCGTTGCACCTCTACCTCGGAGATGAGGGCCGAGATGACTAGGGCGTCGTGGTGTGGGAGGACCACGCCCACAGCGTCCTCTGGGCCGAACATGATCGGGGTGCTTGTCCAGGCGGGGAGCTCGGTCGGCGGGTATGCGCCGATGTGTTGGACCCGGCGAACGTATTCCTTGCGCTGGCGCTTCGACTGGAAAGTGCAGGCACTCCCGCCGGTAATCGTGTGGACGACACGACGTGGCCCATGGCCGCCGGGAGGGGAGCCACGCCGGGGAGGTGGTGGAGGAAGCTCAAGCGAGGCCTCGCCCCGCTGTTCTTGGATGCACCGCTCGCCCTCCGCCCGGGGCAGGGGGGCGTCGCCTCGCGCTTGGGCGATGACTTCGCATTCGTCTGTGGAATGCGAGCAGAGCTTGTGGAGCTCGCAGTACTTTCGTCGGGGCCCTCTTGAGCGGGGTAGCTCTCGTGGGCGAGGACCCGGGGCTCCTCGGCCTAGCCCTGGTCGGGCGTAGGGCTTCCTTCCGTGGCGGCGCGGGGGCTCGCGAGGCGGGGAGTGGGCGATCTGCCGCCTTTGCACTAGTACAGGAAAGCCTACTAGTGGCATGCCATTTTTGCTATTAGTGGCGTGTGGGCGGCACGCCACTAGTATCACGCCACTGGTAACAGGTTATTAGTGGCGTGCCGCCCGCACGCCACTAGTAACCCATATACTAGTGGCGTGCGAAAATGCCACACGCCACTAGTAACCTTATATACTAGTGGCGTGCCACAAAGCGAGCGCGCCACTAGTAATCTTGTATACTAGTGGCGTGCCAAAAAGCCACACGCCACTAGTAGCTTTTCTAGGTCCAAAAAAAATTGTGGATTTGAAAAAAAATACATTATATTTAATTTATACAAATCATCCATTTGTCCAAATACATGCCTAGTAAGTTGGATTACAAAAGAATATTACAAAGGAGAAAAAGAAAGAAGAAAGGAAAATAAACCTAATCTAAACCTATCTAGTTCATCTTCTCTTCTCATCTTCTTTTTGAGCCACGATCACGTAAGAAATGGAGGGAAGCTAATGCTCGAGATAAACACTTACTCTTTAACTAAATCAGATTAGCAAGTGTAGCAGTTTATCCTTATGTCAATTCTCAAACTCTTTTTAGAAAAGTATTCCAAGCTAATCACATATATACTAACTCAAGTTTAAGCTCGGTCAGAACAAGTGTGAAAGAAATATGGCATATAATTAATATGCATCATTCTCTTCAGACCATTGTCTATTAGTTACAACAACTACGATGCTAAATATGTAACAAATCAGCACAGGAACAATGTGCCAATTGTGTATGAACTTGCTATACCCCTTTAACTAGCATCCTTTAGTAAAATCATTTAACTAAAACTGCATTTTGTAACAAGATCTGGAATGCACCTAGAGATAACAGTCTTCATCATACCATACTACTCTCCAATAGTGCCGCAATTTCACTTAAAAGAAAAGCCTATTCAACTACAAGCAGAACAAACCATATCTGTTGTTCCTAACATAATAACCACCCTGGAACTATCCTGAGATGATTAGAACACAAATATGTAATTCTAGAATATATATACTGATGTGTTTCCTGTGTTTAACCGTGCATTGCCTTGTGACAACAGCTGCACAATACTGCAGCTGGCGAAGTTTGTAAGGCACTAGCTTGCATCCCAATTTTGATCTCTCTGCCTCGAACCAACTTCCTATATCTAAGTGACAATACATAAGCAGATCAAACAGCATAACACCAAATCCAACTCGGGAGAGCCATGAGACTAGATTGACAGAAACAAATTAACAAAAGCAAAGGTTTGGTTCATTGACTCCAGACAGACAACTCTAGGCACCCTCAAAGATGGTGGTTAAAGAATTACAATTCGCCGCCTCCTAAGTAATTCCACTCCGTGCTGTGTTCTTCCTGGGGTCAATCTCCGTGACTCTCAGCCAAATTGGCATACCGAACACCGGGTGCAGATAAAACCGCCGCGATTCCAGTTCCACGCCTCACACCCAATACCAAGAGCTCGGGAGTCCGTACAGGCAACTGCGACCCGCGACTAGGGTTTTGCCCTCCCCACCTCGACCGCCACCCATTCCCACCAAAAGCGCAGGGAGGCAAACACGACGCGATCCAACCACAAATCAAACACATTCGAAACCAAATTCACATGCCGATAGCCGAGGGTTCGGAGAGCGAAGACGCCCGCGCGGGGGCGGGGGCGGGGGGCAGCGAGTGAGAGGAGGGACGGGCACTTACGATGTGCTCCTTGTGGTCGGCGGATCCCCCGTACTCGGGGCACCTGTCGCCGATGCGCAGCAGCAGCGTCCTCCAGCCGGCGCCCGGAGGCGAGGTGGCCGGCGAGGAGGAGCGGGGCGCTCGGGGCGAGGGGGCCGGAGGCGAGGGGGCCGGGGCGGGAGGGCCGGAGGCGAGGGGACCGGAGGCGAGGTGGGCCAGAGGCGAGGGGGCCGGGGGTGAGGTGGCCGGCGAAAAGGAGCTGGGCGCTCTGGGCGGCGGCGCGGCGATGGCGGCGGTGGCTCTCGGGAAGAAGAGGCGCGAGGGATTTGGGAAGAAGAGGCGCGCTGGATTTGGGAGTATATACTGGAGGTTACATACTAGTACACAGCGTTTACTAGTGGCGTGTGGCAACACGGGACACGCCACTAATGTGTGACTTACTAGTGGCGTGTGGCATATGTAGCACGCCACTAGTAAGAGGGAACTAGAAGCGGGACTGGCTCATGTTACAGGTGGCGTGCTGGTCAGAAGCCCACGCCACTAGTAGCAGATATACTAGTGGCGTGCCTGGCTAGACCCGCGCCACTAGTACCTTATGCCGGGCCCGACTGCGGGGTCCCACTTACTAGTGGCGTGGGTTTTATTGGGCACGCCACTAGTAGCCTTTTATTAGTGGCGTCTGTGTATACTAGCACGCCACTGATATTTTATGCGGATACCAGTGGCATGGTTTTTTGGAGAGGCACCACTAGTAATCTTCCCCTATAAGGGTTTCTGCACTAGTGTTGACTTTCTCGCGGTCGTCCTTCGTCTGATACGTGATGTACCTCGTGGCGCCTCGGTTTTCTCGCTCCCCAGGTACGCCTGCGACGCTCTAGCCTCTTCCCTTCGCAGAATCTGCCCTTCTTCAACTTGGGCGTACACCTCCATGATGTCGTACGCTGCTCGACGCGGGAAGGGCGCTTCCTCTCAAGTTTGTCGGCCAGAGCCTCGTTGTTGATGCCTCGGCGCGCCACCTCGCAGATTGTCTGTTCGGCGACCCCCTTCACCTGGCATTGGACCTCGAAAAAGCGGCGCTGGAAGGCGCGGATGGTCTCGCCCGGTCGCTGCCTGAGGTTGCTGAGGTCCGTCGAGGTCATCTCCTTATTTCGGCACCCCTGGAAATGCCCGTGTAACTTGTTCCGGAGTTGTTCCCACGAGTAGATTGTACGAGGCTCCAGGCCGAGGTACCATGCCTGAGCGATGCCGGTGAGGGCGAGGAGCAGGCTTTTCGCCATGATGGCCTCGCCGCCACCGGAGGCCATCACGGCCGCCTCGTACACCCTTGTGTACAGGACCGGATCCGTCGTGCCCGCGTACTTCGGGAGGTCGGCGGGACAGAACTTAGGCGGAAATGGGACTGCCATGAGCCCTGGGCTCAGCGGGCTCGCCAAGCTCTTGAGGTCGACGACCTCGACGCGCCTCGTTCACTCCTGCTCCTCGTGCGCTTTGCCTGGGCGCTGCGTACTTGCGCCCGGGCCTGCATTGCCGTCGTGCGTTGCATCCCGAGCGATCTGCTGGTTCCGAAGCACGGCCGTCCTGAGGCGCGCCGCCTCGTGGTCCGCCTTGCCCATGTATGCGGCCGCCCGGGCCCGTGCTGCGTCCAGATCCTTGAGGAGGGACTCGGCCGCCGAGGAGGGGGCGAGGACCTCCGCTCGGGCGGCTGCCTGGTCGGCGGCCAACTGACGACCCAGTCCCTCCGCGGCGAAAACCTCCGGCGGGGGCGGTGGGGTCGCCAGAGCGCGCGTGGCTTCAAGCTGGGCTCGATATAGGTCGGCCATCTGCTGAGACTGAGAGTTCGCTTTTAGGGCTTCCAGCTCCGCTGCCTGGAGGAGCGCCTGCAATGCCGCCGAGTTTCTCGCCGCTTCGTCGGCCTATCGGCGCAGGTCCTCTACCTCATCCGCCAGGGTCCGCCCGCCCGAGGCCCCCGCCAGGGGCGGCACCCGTGCCTCGGAGGGTGGGACGGCAGCCTGTCACCCGCCGTCAGCCGCGACTCCGGAGGTGAGCTCGCCCGGACGATCGGGACCGCCGAGGGCGGCCCTTGCTGTTTCCACGTTCGTTTCGCCCTCGGCCACGGGGGAAGGGAGCTGGACCCCGCGCCTGCCGCTCACCGCCGCCTTCCGCCTAGTCGTGGTCGCGCCCTTCTTCGGTCGAGGCGGCATGATGGAGACCCGCTTCAAGAAGTACTTCGCCCCTTCATCCCCACGGACGGCGCCAACTGTCGGCGAGATGTCTCTCGGACAGTAAGTTTGGGCACCCCGGGTCGGGAGACCGAGGTGCTAGGGGGAGACTTGGGGAACGAAGCCAAATATCCACGGGGCCTTTACCCAGCTACCGCCGAAGACAGAGAGGGATTTTAGTGAATGCGTAGTTGGAAGTGTATTTCTCTCTCGTTCATGTGGGGTGCCAACTTGCCCTTATATAGGCAAAACTGGCTTACAAGTGCAAATACATCGCTGCCCTCTAAAAGGTTACAGTCTTTCCCTGGCTTGTGTCACCGTACGTCGGCCGAATATGTACTCTCCACCTCGTCGCTACCTACTATATGCGCCGGCATATTCCTAGATTCGTCTCGCCGGTACGGCCCGTCTCTGCCTTTGCCGTCCTCTGTGCCCGCGCGTCGTCCACGCTGGACGAGCTCGGCTCTCCTTCCTTCTCATCCTGTCCGAGGTGGCCTCTCACCTCGTCCGCGGCAGCCTACTTACTCCCTGCCTCTGTACCTATGTCGCCTCACCAGGACGACTTCGCCCCGTCCAAAGCCCATTGAAGCCCCCTGTAGAGCATAGTACTTATTAGACGTAATATGTACAAAAGGAGGAGGGTACCTCGGCCCGAGGGCTCAGCTGGACTCCCCCAACAATAAGTAAGATTTTTACAAAAATCATACTAGCTCCAAAAATAATATATGTTATTGCATGAACATTACCTTGGCAGCTCCTTTTTTTCTATGAAAAACTATGTGTCTTTGTTTTATTAGGTCAATTTAACAGTAATTTACTCGTTCTGCAGCCCATGTTGCAAGATGGATCGGGGGTGGATGTACGGTTCTCGTACGAACCAAGGGTACCTTGATGGTGTGACGAATTTTCTGACAGCTGCCGAGGAGGATAGGTTGAAGAAGGGTGTTCAATTTATATATTGTCCTTGTTGCGACTGTAGAAATAAGAGATCATTTCTCGGACAGAACTCAGCCCTACAGATCCAAGCGCACTTGATTATTAGGGGCTTCAAACCGGACTACACGTGTTGGACCAAACATGGTGAGGAGCAGAACATGTTACATGAAGACGTTCGCATCGTTGAAGAACCCAAAGTCACCAAAGGGAGAGAAGATGACGAGGAAGTAGGTGCAGACGATGATTGTGGCCGCGCAGAGGATGATGATAGGTTGGATCAGATGCTGTGTGATGCTGACGTGAACTTTAATACTGAGAGAGACTTCAACAAGTTCATGTGCTTGATTGAGCACTCTGAAAAACCTTTGTTCCCGGGTTGCAAGCCGAAATACACAAAGCTCTCATCCGTGCTCGAGCTACTTAAATTGAAAGCAAGCTATGGGTGGTCAGACAAGAGTTTCACAATGCTCTTAGGTCTCCTATCGAAGATGCTCCCGGATGGAAATGAGCCGCCCAAAAACACATACCGAGCGAAGCAGGTTGTTTGTCCATTGGGGATGGAGGTAGAAAGGATACATGCATGTCCGAACGACTGTATCCTGTACCGTAATGAATTATCACACTTGCGTTCATGTCCACTGTGCAAAGCATCTCGTTACAAGCATAAGAGTCAGTTAGACGACGGTGAGTCTTTCATGGAGTAGAAGAAAGGAATTTCCGCTAAGGTGGTGTGGTATATGCCTGTAATTCTGCGTCTGAAGCGTCTCTTTGCGAATCCAAAAGAGGCCAAATTGTTGTGCTGGCACTTGGAGGACCGTAAGGAAGATGGAAAGGTAAGACACCCCGCCGATTCCACGCAGTGGAGAAACATCGACATGATCTTCCAAGACTTCAGGGCGGAACCGAGGAATATAAGGTTTTGCATTGAGCACGGACAGAATGAATCCTTTTGGCAACATGAGCAGCCGGCATAGTACTTGGCCAGTTGCTCTTAGTACGTACAACCTACCACCTTGGCTGTGTATGAAGTGGAAGTACATCATGATGTCGCTGCTTATCCAAGGGCCGAAATAACCTAGGAATGATATTGACGTATACCTAAGACCATTGGTGGAAAATCTGAAAACACTGTGGAACGAAGGGGCGCAGGTATGGGATGCGTACAAACAGGAGAAATTCACCCTACACGCCATGTTGTTTTGCATGGTCAATGATTTGCCTGCCCTGCGTAACCTTTCAGGCCAGAGTAAAGAACCAGAAAAGGCTTGCCCTCAGTGCTTGGATGGTACTGCGAGTAGGTGGCTGCCCCACTCCCGTAAAACGGTGTTCATGCGCCACCGTAGGTTCCTTAACAGGAATCACCCGTACCGCAATATGAAGGAACAATTTGATGGGACGAGGAAGAGACGTTTATTTCCAAGGCATTACTCCGGGCAAGAGGTGTACAATATGGTTAAGGATATCAATGTTGTCCTTGGAAAGAGTGGTAAAAAAGTGAAGGCCAGCGGCATGTGGAAGAAGAAATCAATATTTTGGGAGTTACCATATTGGTGGCACCTTGAAGTTTGCCACTGTATCGACATCATGCATGTAGAGAAGAACATGTGTGACAGCTTGATTGGTCTATTACTTAATATTCCGAGGAAGACGAAGGATGGCCTCAACGCACGTCTCGACTTGGTTGACATGAATATCAGGCCCGAGTTGGCACTTGAGCCCTCCCAAAAAGGCAGAACGACACTTCCTCCGGCCTGCTATAACCTGAAAAAGTCCGAGCGGACCTAGCTATGCCGGTGCTTGAAAGGGGTGAAAGTTCCGTCCAGTTACTCCGCCAACATCTTGAAACTTGTTTCGATGGAAGATCTGAAGTTAGTTGGCATGAAGTCGCACGATTGCCATGTGTTGATGACACAGATGATTCCTATTGCAATCCAAAATATCTAGCCGAGCTATCTCCGAGACACAATTATTAGGCTGTGTTACTTCTTCAACACAATCTCTCAGAAGGTCATCGATCCCGAAGCACTAGATGTTTTACAGGCCGATGTGGTGAAAACACTGTGTCATCTTGGGATGTATTTTCCCCCGTCGTTTTTTGATATCATGGTCCATGTTATCGTCCACCTCGTGAGAGAGATAAAGATCTGTGGACCGGTATTTTTACGTCAAATGTACCCGTTTGAGCGGTACATAGGAATTCTCAAGCACTACGTCCGGAACAGGTCTCATCCCAAGGGCAGCATCATCGAAGGTTACACAACCAAAGAGGTGGTTGAGTTCTGCATCGATTACATGGACCAGCTCAAACCAATAGGTGTGCCTGTGTCTCGCCATGAGGGGAGACTGGATGGCAAAGGGACCATAGGGAGGAAATCACTCATTGCTGACTACGCGGTGTTGTCTCAAGCCCATTTCACAGTCTTGCAACACATGACTGAGGTGTCCCCGCATATCAACATGCATAAGGAAGAGCTACGCAGAGAGAATCCAAGCCGTACCGAGGCTTGGCTCACCAGACAGCACAACCGCAGCTTCAACAACTGGTTGAAGGTCTGAATTACTAACAGTTCAACTGAGGAGAATATTGGCTGGTTGGCAAGATGGCCAAGTCACACAATCCTGAAATTCGAAGCATATGACATAAATGGGTACACCTTTTATACCAGAGCACAGGATGGGAAGAGCACGGTACAGAATAGCGGTGTCCACATAGATGCCTTCCAGGACAAATGTGGGGTGTGTGCGTACTACGGGTACATTGAGGAGATCTGGGAACTGGACTATGTACGTTTCAAGATCCCCCTCTTTCGGTGCCACTGGGTTGCACTCTCAAGTGTTAAGGTCGACAAGTATGGCATGACTACAGTGGACCTCGAGCGTGCCGCATACAAAGGCGAACCATTTGTACTCGCTAAGCAAGCTGTTCAGGTATTTTACATCCAAGACCCAACAAATCAGAAGCTTCACGTAATCCTGCAGGAGAAAAGAAGGATTGTCGGAGTTGAGAATGTCGTGGACGAAGAAGAGTACAATCAATTTGATGAGTTCCCTCTCGGAGACGGCACCAAGCTGAACGAAGAACAACTACCGATCGGAGCCACTTGCTATCTACGCGTCGATCATCAAGAAGGACTGGTTGTTAAAGGGGATTAGATTAAAATATGAATGTACAAAAAAAGTTCAACTCATTTGGAGTTCTTATAAATTTTCTATGATTTTTACAAGTTTAAGTCAGTTTTTGCATTTTCTGTATTTATCTCAATAAATCAATTATGTAATACCTTTTGTACTGATCCTCCCCGAGGCTGACAGAATGACAAGTGGGGCCGAAGGTTGGCTCTACAGACGGCTCGTAGTACAGAGCCGTCTGCAATTAGTAGTACAGACGGTCGTCTACCGCGAGCCGTCTGTACCATAATTAGGTCAGGCGTCCCACCTGCAATATTAGTGCAGACGGTTCGACATTGCGAACCGTCTGTAGTATTAATAGTACAGATGGCTGACTACTATGAGCCGTCTGTACTAATATTAGTCAGGCGTCCCGCCTGTAGTATTAGTACAGACAGTTCGTTATTGAGAACCGTCTGTACTAACAATACTGCAGACCGTTCTGTACTACGAGTCGTCCGAACTATTATTAGCACAGACGGTTCTGTGTTGCTAACCATCTGTACTGCCGTTTAATAAGTACCAATTGTATTTCGCTAACTCTCATCTCTTCTCAAACCCGCGCCGGCACTACCGCTCTCTCACCCTAGGTTTTGACATCTTCCCGCCCTGCTCCTCCGCCGCACCCGCCGCCGGTTCCCGAAGCCCTCCTCCCCGACGATCTCCTCCCCGAAGGTCTCGTACCCGCCGGCGCCCCTCCCTGCCGGGCCCCTACCCGCACTCCTCCTCGACGACGTCCTCCCCGTGCTACTCCCGACGACCTCCCGAGCCGCCCCCTCCCCCGCCGCACATCACCGCTGCCGCCGCCAGACCACTTCCCCGACTAACGGACTCCCCGACCTCGCGTTCCCAGGTAAGCCCCCTCCCTATTCTAGTCCGCCTCCTCCCGCCTCCGCTTCCAGATCCTGCGCCTTCCCTGCGCCCTCGCCGGACGGCCCCTCACGTGTCAATGTCAGCACCAATAGTTGTTGGTTTGGTGCTAGGCATGTCTACGCAATGGGGTTGCCCATTTTGTAACCAAATTTTGTTTAGGATCCTATTGTATTTGCCTCCAACAGCTCGATCGTTAGGAGATCTTTATGTCTCCAAAACATTGCAAAATATGTTAATGATATTGGTGTATGTTAGTGCCCATGCTTAATGGATTTGGTCACAATTGCAGCTAGCAGTAAGGCTTGTACATTGTTTGCTTGCCTTGTTAAGTAGATCCACCGCTTGATGTGACTTTGGTTTAGTTTCTAGCAGTAAATAACGTTTGAGTAAAATTAAATTGAAACTCAAATCATGTATGCATAGAAGTTCTATGTCCAAACGAAGGAACTCAAGAGGAGGAGCCGAATACATCAAAGGAAGCCATGAAGACTATGTGTAGGAGCAACATGAAGATGCCAAGATCAAGAGATTAGTTACGGCTCTTAGTACAAGCAAAATGTTCTAACATCTTGGAAACAATATTCATCTTAATTATTCTCTGCTCTCTACATGAATGCATATATCTATATTGGTTATGTACGGAAAGAAAAGCTAGTGCATTTGATCTATAGCTTCTTCCTTTTGCAATATGCACATATATCATCTTCCTCGGCATCTCTTATTATTATTCTCACAATCACAAATATTGCATGAACTTTGATAGTTTTGGATTTATGTGCTTTCATAGTGAATAAACTTATAAGATGGCGTCCGGAGATGAACGTGAAGTGCCTCCGGCATCTTCTCCTCAACAAGATGAGCTGTACTTGTCTCCTCAACCAGCTGAACCATTGCCTGAACAACATGCAGAAGCCTCATCTCATGAGCAAACCGAAGGAATGGATGGGCAGAAGCAAAAGCGAGCTGGCCGAGGCAAAAATCAAATGCCCAAGGGTCACTACACGATAACGCATGTCAGTGATGAGGGTGTGCCCATATTGCCTCAGCAGGCTCAGGCGGCATTCCATAGAGCGTGCGCTTCACTTGTGAGGACAAAGGTCCCGATAACGTACGCCAGCTGGCCGTCAGTGCCGAATATCGAGAAAGAGTTCCTGTGGGACACAATCAAAGCACAATTCGACTTCCCAGAAGGTACCGAGAAGGAAGTGTAAAGACAGGCAAAAGCCAAGATGGGCAAGGCATGGAAGACCTTCAAGAGCGAGCTTTACAACACGTACGTGAAGAATGATCTTATGCCCTACAGGCAGGACCCGAACACTTATGGGTACTTGGAGGATCAATGGGTAGAATTTGTGGAGAGGTGCACGTCGGAGGAATTTGTGCAGCGGAGTCAAGCAAACAAGGCGTGGTAGGCATGCAACATTTACCCCCACAGGCTCGGCACCGGTGGGTACACATGCAAAGAGTTGGAATGGAGAAGGGAGGACGAGCAGGCATCTCAGGAGAGTCGCGAGACACTGTTCTCCCAGATCCCGAAGAGACGGGCCTGGAACTGGTATCGCGCGAGGGCCAACATCTCCACTGATGGCACCGTCGGCTTTAGTAAGCCCGAAACCATGCTAGTGGCCGAAAACATCGTGCGACTGTCAGAAGAATCCTCTCAAGGAACTTTCCAAGCCGCCAGGGAAAAAGATATACTAACCTCGGCTCTGGGAAACAAAGAGCACCCAGGTCGAACGCGTGGCGTGGGGGTCACGGTTCCATGGAAGTTGGGATTCCCCGACGATGCGGGTTCATACAAGAGTCGGAGGAGAACCAGAGTAGAGTGCGAGGCAGCCGAGCGTGAACAGATGAAAAGAAAGCTGATGGAAGAAATATATGCCGGCCTAGAACAAAGGATCAATGCAAGGGTCGAAGAACGAGTACGGCAGTTAAGGCAAGAGGATGAAGCCGCCGTGGCCGAACGCAGCCCCACAGGCTCATCCCCACATGCTCGGCTTTGGAGTAGCTGTGCATCCGTGGAAAATGAGAATGATGAGGACGTACATGAAGCAGCTCCTCAGGGCAACTTTGCAGATGACGTCCATGACGCCGACTTACCTTTCGAGGACATTACAGGCGACGTCGGCAGCAGCAAATATCCTGTGCACGACATAACGGTGGCAGTCCGGTGCAAGCTCCTCATGGCCAGCAGTTTTGGCTCGGATCACATGCTTGAGGCTGCCACGGGGTTAGCATTTTCACCAGCTCAATCGGTGACTGTGCATGGAGTTCCGCTAGCGGTGGATAACGCGAAGGTGATAGTGGACATGGTGCACGTGAATATGTCATCCTACCCACTTCCTGTACCCTTGGAGGACGACGTCATGACATTGGGATAGGCCGTTAACGCGTTCATCCAGTGGCCGAAGAAGTACATTTCCCTGGTTGCCCCTCCACCTCCTGCACGGCCGCTGTCGCTGGTACGTGACGGTAAAGATTTCTCATTCCGTGGTCCTCCGCCGAAGGTTAAATCCACTTTAGCACAATCTCAGCGGTGCAGCAAATCTTAGCAACAGCCTGCCAGGTCAGCTCCACAAGCTCAGCGTAGGGCCACCAGAAATACCAAAAATTCAGCTAAGGGCAAAGAGGTACAAGAAGAACCCGAGATAAGAGTCTACATGGAAAGGCAGCCGCTAGTGACACGGATGAAGTTAGAACGACTCGGTTGGGCAGCTCAGATTGTGCACGAGTTTTACATGAAGAGGTCCAATGAGGAGAGAGAGCTTCCTCAAAATATCGACTCCAGGTTCGAGCAGCAACATTTTCTCCATCCAGGTGGAACCTTCACCATCGAGTTCAAGGATTTATCCGACCTATACCATCACGACGCCCTCGATGTCAGCCTGTTAAGGTGCTGGACACTGTAAGTGTTCTGAATCATGGTTTATGCTAAGTGAACTAATTAACTCATTGATATGCTCTTTCAATAACATTACTCTTATGTGTAGACATATGATTCAAAAGGCTAGGACGGAAAATCCTAATATCGGATTCCTCGATCCACAAGTGGTCATATCCACGATGATCCAATACAAGGGAAGGAGGTCGAGGATTACATCACGGAAGCCATGCTCGTTCTCTGTACGAAGCACCTCATTCTTCTACCGTACACCTACGACTTCCACTAGATGCTCGTTTGTATCGACCCACAACGTCAACATGTCGTGTACTTCGACTTCAGGGACTACCCACCCGAGAAGTACTGACGAGGGTGCTCAATGGGACGTTAAAGACGTACGTTTCCAAGGGGGGCCTGTGAAAACAGAAAAAACCGAACCGACCCACCGATTTCATTTCCCTCGCCCATGAATAATGACCTCACACGTTCTAGTATGTATTCGATAAAACTAAAATTACCCTGCATGTAATCGTGATTTTCTGCAGTGCCACAAGCAGCCGCCGGGCACCAACCTCTTTGGATACTATGTCGCGACATATATGTTGCAGATCGTTAGCTCTAGTGCGGTAGATCCAGAGGTTAGTGTCATTACACCGTATTCAGTTACATTTTTCATCGTTCTGACGTTGTGCCTAACCTGTTTTAGTTTCCTTCTGCAAACATTTAAGTTTCCTACAGAAGAGCTCCAAAGTGACGAGGTCCGTTATGTTCAAAAACGGTTAATATGTTTTCTACTATCCTAGCTGATGAAGGACACCGGAGAATTCCATACCCCTCAAAATTTGCACCTGAAAAAGGTTAATAGGTTACTGCTTGTGAACTTTGTATTCGAGAATGACGTTTAATTAATGTGATCACGGAGGCTTCTGAATGACTTTGTGGTTGAGAATGACGTTGAATGTTTGCTTCTGAATAAAAAAGTTTGAGATCAATGACTATACGCCCTGCCTCACTGCTGCCACGGCAGCAGCTGCATCACCGTCGCCCTGCCGCACTGCTGCAACGGCAGCAGAAACGGTGGTTTCCGCTGACGTGGCAGCAGGCTGCAGCACCGTCGTCCTGCTGCAGCTGCTGCCGCGACAGCGGAAACCGCCGTTTCTGCTGCCGCAGCAGCACTGTGGCAGGGCGACTCGCAAGAGTACAGACGGTTCTATACCTGGAACCGTCTGTACAAAGAATTTGTACAGACGGTTCTACTCGTAGAGCCGTCTGCACAAATGCTTTGAACCAGCACCTCAAAAGCGTTTGTACAGACGGCTCTGTATCCAGAATCGTCTGTACAAACTTTCTCGAGGTACTGTTCAAATAATTAGTGCAGACGGTTCTGTTTTGAAACCGTCTGTAATAGTCGATTTGTGCAGACGGTTCTTAGTTGGAACCGTCTGCAGTATTCCGTCTGTGCAGATGGTTCTAGTTGGGAACGGTCTGTAATACGCGATTTGTGCAGACGGTTCTAGTTGGGAACCGTCTGTACTCTTCTATTTGTACAGACGGTTCTTCAACCGTCTGTACAAACTTGATTTGTACAGACTCTTTCGTACAGACGGTTCGAAAAATCGTCACGCACGGGTGTTCCGAACCGTCTGTACAAATGATTTATGTACTAGTGTTGATGCATGTCAGCAAGCTACAAGTCATCAGGTACCCTTTCCTGTTTCCAATAATGTGTCTTTGCTCCTCTAGAGCATAGTCACTCAAATGTTTGGGGGACGTCACCTCTGTTGGTAGATTCAAATACTATGTCAGTTTAATTGATTATTTTAGCAAGTGCATTTGGTTATATTCTATCAAACACAAATATGATGTCTTTACTATTTTTCAACAATTCCAAAATTTTGTTGAACGGTATTCTGACAAGAAATATTAAATGTCTTTAGTCTGATTGGGGTGGCGAATATCGCAAATTAAATACTTTCTTCACTAATATCGGTATTGCTCACCGTTTTTCTTGCCCTCATACTCACTAGCAAAATGGCGCTGTTGAAAGGAAATATCGTCATATTGTTGAGGTGGGATTGGTCCTTTTGGCTCATTCTAGCATGCGCGCCCCTCAAGTTTTGGGATGAGACGTTCAGCACGGCGGCGTACCTCATCAATAGGCTCCCCAGTAAGGTCATCCAACATTCCACTCCTCTTAAAAAATTATTCCAGCTCAGACCCAATTATGCTTTAGTGAAAACCCTTGGATCTGCATGCTGGCCAAATCTTCCTCCCTACAATAACCACGAACTCCGATTTCATTCTAGACGTTGTATTTTCCTTGGGTATATCTCCCAACACAAAGGCTACAAGTGTCTAGAACCCGAATCTGGGCGGGTTTATCTATCATGGGACGTCATCTTTGATCAGGACGTTTTTCCTTTTCTTGAGGGCTCCCCGTCTGTTCATCGTCTCTACGGAGAAAATTTACCCTTTTTTTGCCTATTTTGACCACTCTGCCACTGCCTTCCATGGGAATTAGTAGTGACCATACGTTTAATGTGCCTATTATTGCTAATGATCACTTCTAGCCTGACCTGTCTATGCAGCAATTGGACCACTGGTGTTATCGCTTGCTGGCGTGCCCTCTCCCGCCTAGGCACCTGGTTGTTGCAAACGCATGTATCTCCGGAAAAGACGCGCCGAGTGATCAACTTCTACAACCGTTCTTTGCAGTTGCTAATTACAATACAAAGCAACAACTGCCATCTTCTCTGTTGTATATATATGTAAACATCATCCAAAATCAAGACAAGTTAATCACTTTCATTTGTGCCAAGACTCTGTCCCAATTCTATTTCAACACGTTATCAGCAATGTTAGTTCTATCGAGAGCAAACGCACACATCAGTGAAGAGGGAGAAGAAGGAAAGGTAAGCCATGGTAGAGAGGGTCGTTCACGAAATTCTATCCGTGTTAACCACTGTTGAAGTTGCCATCAGCGCCCTTCTTCCTCCGCTACCCTCGCCACCACTCCGGCGTCGTCACCGCAATTGTTGCCGCAACCGCCAGAGGAACAGGCGCCGTCGCGCCCTTCCCCGAACTATGGGAGCGAGGATTGGAGCCCCATCCCGCCTCCTTGCCATGGCGCATGCTCCATCCGAGGGCTCCGCGACCGGTGCGGCTCCTCCGCCGCACGTCTCGTCCCAGTGGCGGCCATGGCCGAGCCCGGCCACCGGCCCGACGTGGTGCCCGGTCCACGGCTACGCCCCGTGCCCTCCGAGTGACTCCCCGCCGGCGGTCGTCTTCGCTGCACCGGCGTCCGAGCCGACCGGCGAACTCGCCGCCCCTCCGCCTCCGCCTCTGCCCGGCTCCGCCCGCGTGGGATCTTCGCTGCCACCGTCGCCGGCTCCCTGACCCCACGTCCGCCTCCGCTTCCTGCGCCGCTCACCATCCGCTTCCGCCCGCTCCAGCCTCCGTCCGGGTTCTTGGGCTCCGGCCTCGCTCGGCCTCCCCAACGGACTTCCAAACGGCGGCGAGGCGGTTTGGCCCCGGCGGGAGTTGGCCCCGGCGGGAGATCTGTGGCCGGCGGCTCCTCCATGCGTCGGTGGCCGGCGGTTGGCCTCCCGGCCCCGCCGGCGGCCCTTCTCCGGCGTGGACCCGATTCAAAGGCGGCGGCGGCGGCGGCTTTGCAAAGAGGCAGCGGCGGCGGCTTAGCAAAGGGGCCGGCGGCCGGCGTTTGGCCCTCGGCGCTGGGCCGCTCCACTGCTTCGGCACCCGGTGTTCGGCCCTCCGGCCCCCATCCGGCGGCTTCTTCTCCGATAGGGTCCAGCACCAAGGGGCGGCGGCGGGAGGTCCTATGGGGGCTGCGGCGGCGGTGGGTTATGCCCTAACCGCCCACCCCCTTTTGTCCACCCGATTGGGCCTCCCTTGGCCGGCCCACCTCCCAAGCGCGCACCCCTGGTGGGCCAAAAGGCTGCCTGGGCTTCGGCCCAGGTTGTCTTAGCCCACCAGCGGGAAAAGATGAAAAAAAACCTGGGCTATATATATTTCTCTGTTTGGCCCCTGGTTTTCGTCATAATTACATATTTTTCAGCCTTAGTTGAAAAATGTTGTAGTAAAACCCCTAGCTTTACTGTTAATTGCATATTAGCCATTAGGTTTTATGTAATTCATATTTCAGACCCCTGTTCGTCTAGAAATATTAATATATGTCCCATGTGTTTGCCATTTGTGCATCCCCTATGACATATATTTGTTCTATTTTGCAATTAAATCCCAATTTTTGCAAAATATCAAGTAATTCACCAAAAATTAAGTCAATTTGACTTAATCCGCGGAATTACCTATGCAAAACTATATTACTTGCTTACCTCCATATGATAATTGCGAAATCATAAGGTAAATGGGCGCGAAATCTACTGCATTATTGCATATTATTCTCCATTTACTGTGAGGTCTACATTATGCCCATATTGACATAATGATTACCTTCAACATGATTTTCGAGTTATCCATGTTCAAAACACAACACGAGGTCAAATAGTATACGACATCTACTGCCCATGTCAGATTATGTCCCTATTGACCATGAGATCTACACCTACGGGTGATTATCTTCAACGTGTCAACTTTAAATTCAAGCGGTCTACATCACTTTATTCAAAGTCTTCATTTTGAATATTCTAGTTTTGCATATACTACTACAACATACCCATGATGATTTTAATTTACCCACCGGTAAATTAATACAATCTATGATTTTAATTCCATGTAGATCAAGATGGCTAAAGAATTTGATGAGCTCGCGCTCGATGGTCACAACTACCCTACATGGGCAATGGATGTCAAAATCGCTCTTGCATCCCGCAGCGTTGTGGCAACGATCAACCTTCCCGTTGAGGGAACACCTGCATTACCAGATCCTCAACAATATGCTGCCTTATATATTATGAGGCACCATATCCATCCGGACCTCAAATCTGAGTACCTGATGGAAGAAAATCCACGTGCATTTTATAGCTAGCACTTAAAACAAGATATGAACAGCAGAAAGCGGTTATCCTTCCCGAAGCAACTCATGATTGGGTCCAACTTCGGCTTCAGGACTTCAAGTCCATTGAAGAATATAACCACGCTGTTCACAAAATCTGTCCTAAGTTACACTTCTGTGAGAAAGAACCCTCTGAAGCAGATAAGATTGAAAAAACCTTATCAACAATGCTTCCATCGGACAGGATCTTGCAGCACCAGTACCGCGCCAAAGAATTCCAACTTTATTCTGACCTTATACATGTCCTCCTGCAAGCGGAAAAACATGATGAACTCACTCTGAGGAACCATCATCAGCGCAATGTAGGCGCAGCCCCGCTCCTAGAAGTACATTATAATGCTCAGAATAACAATAAGTCTGCTGGCCCTTCCAAGCACCAACAGCAAAAATTCAAAGGAAAGCGCAAACAGAACTGGAAGAAGAAGCCACGTGCCATGGATAAGGGGAAAGGCATTGAAAAGCCTAAATTTGACAAATCTCAAGTTTGCCAAAAGTGTAGATACTACAAGCATTCCACCAAAAAATGTCACACCCCTCGACACCTCGTTGATCTCTACCTACAATCCATGGGACGCAAGAAACAATCTCAAGGATCCAAGTTTGAAGCACACTTCAATCTTCAGACCGACAAGTCCAAGGAAATCGGTTGTTCCACTGCAGTTCTTCCAGAACCCCAGGACAACAATCATCTCCAACAATCCGATGATCCAATGAACACGGAGAACATGATCATTGAATTCGCTTCGAATGACATGTTTGGTGACTTTGAATAAGTCCCTCCACTCCGTCATCATAACATCCATATGACATTATTATGTTGTAATTAATTGCTATATTGCCGTTATATTGTTTAAGACAATATTGTAGTAATTATATGTTCAAGGCATATATTGTAAATTATAGTATTGTAAAAGTACTTATGTATCTAAATACATTTGTATGTATTCTATATATCTGATCAAGAATTTTATACTAAATTCTTCATTTCTATATATAGATTTCTACAGGAAGCAATCCGATGGAAGAGGAAATATGCCTTGTGGACAGTGGTACCACAAACTCTATTCTTAGGGAACTAAAATATTTCCAAAATCTCACTAAGAGACAAGGAGAAATTTTAACAATCGCCGGACGCAATGCCGTAATTGTTGGCTCAGGACGAGCCATAATTACTCTCCCTATGGGTACTCAAGTAACAATCGAGGATGCTTTGCTATACCCCGATTCAACTCGTACCCTACTAAGCTATAGAGATATCCGTCAGAATGATTTTCATCTCGAAACCCATGATGACAACAAAGAGGAATATCTCCTCTTAACTAAAAACGACGGATATGGCAAGCAAGTACTTGAAAAAATTCCCTCTTTAACGTCCGGATTGTACTGCATATACATCAAACCCGTAGTACATGTTGCATACAAGGTAATTTTTTAGAATATTGATGCATTCCAAACTTGGCATGATCGCCTTGGTCATCCCGGCATAGGGATGATGCGAAAAATTATCAGCAATTGCATTGGTCACAATTTGAATAATGCTAAACTTCCTCAACATTCGGATTTCATTTGCACCGCATGTGCAACTGGAAAGTTAATATTAAGGCCTTCGCACCTTAAGATTAACGTGGAACCACTCAACTTCCTTGAACGAATTCAAGGAGACATTTGTGGTCCCATACAACCATTATCTGGACCTTTTCGGTACTTCATGGTTTTAATTGACGCATCAACTCGATGGTCACATGTGTGCCTTCTCTCCACACGAAACCATGCTTTCGCAAAGATTATGAGTCAAATTATTAAATTAAAGGCTCATTATCCCGAGCACCGAATCCAATCCATTTGCATGGATAATGCTGCGGAATTCTCTTCTAGATCTTTCAATGATTATTGCATGGCTCTAGGAATAGAAGTCCAACATTCGGTACCGTACGTCCACACATAAAATGGTTTAGCCGAATCTCTCATCAAGAGGATTAAGCTTATTGCAAGACCATTACTACACAATTGCAGTCTACCAACTTCTTGTTGGGGTCACGCAGTCTTACACGCTGCTGACTTGATACAATTGCGCCCAACTGCTTATCACAGTACTTCCCCTCTGCAACTAATACGTGAAAATCCTCCGAGTATTTCCCATTTGTGAAAATTTGGATGCGCCACATATGTGCCCATCTCACCACCTCAGCGTACATCCATGGGACCGCATAGAAAACTGGGGATCTATGTGGGGTACAAATCAATGTCGATAATCAAGTACCTAGAACCTCTCACCGGGGATCTATTCACTGCCCGTTACGCTGATTGCATCTTCAATAAGGATCATTTCCCGGCATAGGGGGAGATATCAAGTACCAAAAAGAATGCCAGGAAATCGATTGGAATGCCAAAGGTATTTCCTCCTCTGATCCACGTACTCAAGAGACTGAACTTCAAGTTCAGAAAATCATAAATTTGCAACATCTTGCAAATAACTTGCCAGATTCATTTACAAATTACAAAGGAGTTACAAAATCCTACAATCCTGCTGCAAATGCGCCCGAACGAGTGGAAGTTCCAAAAGAAGCCACTCAACCCCCCATCATCAATAAGAGGGGGAGAAGTACGGCCGCAAAACAGGATTCAGCTTCACGCAAGCAACAAAGGAAACAGAAGAAGAAACCTTCTGAAATTGTAAATGAAATCCAAACTCCGCAACCCAGCTTAAGAGTGCACTCAAATCTAGAAGCTGGGACATCGAAAAATCCTGACATGATCATATTGAGAAATCAAGATCAGTCACCAAAGGATAATGAAATTTCCACCAATTACATTGATTCTGGAGAATCATATAACCGTAAGACTACGATTGTCGATAATTACTTCTCCACAAAGATTGCAAACAACCTCCAATCTGATCCAGATCCCAAGACCATGGCAGAGTGTCAAAAATGCTCGGACTGGAATCAGTGAAAGGAAGCAATCCAAGTAGAGATAGATTCGCTCAATAAAAGAGAGGTATTCACAAAAGCAATACCTACTCCTCCCAATGTTTTCCCAGTGGGATTCAAATGGGTATTCGTCCGGAAACGGAATGAAAACAATGAAGTGGTGAGATACAAGGCGAGGCTCGTAGCACAAGGGTTCACGCAGAGACCCGGTGTTGATTTCAACGAAACATACTCTCCAGTAATGAGTGGAATAACCTTCCGATACCTAATATCACTGGCAATGCAAAATCATCTATCTGTGCAGTTGATGGATGTAGTGACTGCATATCTTTATGGGTCACTCGATTCGGACATATACATGAACGTTCCCGATGGAATCCCTCTTCCGAATCAAAGCGCTAAACGCAACATGTATTGTGTAAAACTTAACAAGTCATTATACGGCTTGAAACAATCGGGTCGAATATGGTACAATCGACTTAGCGAATTCCTTATTCAAAAGGGATACACGAATAACGATGATTGCCCATGCGTGTTCATAAAGAAATCCTTAAATGGATTTTGAATTATATCAGTGTATGTTGATGACCTAAACATCATTGGTAACACACAAGATATTGATGAAGCACGTGATCATCTAAAGACGGAATTTGAGATGAAGGATTTGGGCAAAACTAAATTTTGCTTAGGGCTACAAATTGAACACCTTCACTCTGGAATTTTGGTACACCAAGCTGCTTATATCCAAAAGATCTTGGAGAAATTTAATATGGACAAATCTTATCCATCAAAGACTCCCATGGTTGTTCGATCTCTAGACATAGAGAAAGATCCTTTCAGACCAAGGGAAGATGGAGAAGATATATTGGGATCTAAATTCCCATATCTTAGTGCTATTGGAGCTCTTATGTATCTTGCAAATTGCACCAGGCCTGACATAGCATTTGCAGTAAATCTATTAGCAAGACACAGCGCTGCTCCAACTAAACGTCATTGGACGGGAGTCAAGCAAGTCTTACGCTACCTCCAAGGTACTAAAAATTTGGGTCTATATTATCAATCTCACAAAGATTCAAAGCTAATCGGATACACCGATGCTGGATACTTGTCTGATCCCCATAATACTAGATCTCAGACTGGCTTTGTGTTCCTGCATGGTGGAACGGCCATTTCATGGAAGTCTTCTAAACAGACTTTAGTGGCTACGTCCACGAATCATTCTGAAATTATCGCCCTATATAAAGCATCACGTGAATGCGTGTGGCTTCGCAGAATGATAAACCACATACAACAATCATGTGGTATTGGTTCTATTGAATCACCGACTATTATCTATGAAGATAATGCTGCTTGTGTTGCTCAGATGCAAACAGGTTACATAAAGAGCAATATTACCAAACATATTGCCCCTAAGTTGTTTTATCCCCATGAATTACAACAAAGTGGGGAAATAAACATCTTGCAAACCAAATCATGTGACAATCTCGCTGATTTGTTCACTAAGTCCTTACCAAATTCAATTTTCCAGAAATATGTTTATGAAATTGGTATGCGGCGACTTCAGGATTTGCAAGAATCAGGGGGAGCTACTCTCCGATAATTAACCTGTTCATACATCATATTGGACTCTTTTCCCTTTATGAGTTTTCTCTCAAGCTTTCTCATGAAAGATTTTTAATGAGGCAATATCAACACAAAATATATGTCGTATCTTCTATCTTCCCTACCGGGGTTTTTAAGAAGGTATACAAGACATATCTATTATTCTCTAAACTCACTTATGGGTTTTTCCTTAATAGGTTTTCTCATGTGAGTTAACAAAGAGACAATTACAATTATGTGTTGTATCATTTTCTCCTTATTTTTCCACTGGGTTTAAAGGAGTTTTTCATAGCATATCAAACATCACTTCTCGTATTTTTCCCACAGGGTTTTAGAGAAGTTTTCCAGATGATCTTCATATGTATACAATGATGAAATTGATCAAGGGGGAGCGTTGCAAACGCATGTATCTCCGGAAAAGACGCGTCGAGTGATCAACTTCTACAACCGTTCTTTGCTGTTGCTAATTACAATACAAAGTAACAAGTGCCATCTTCTCTGTTGTATATATATGTAAACATCATCCAAAATCAAGACAAGTTAATCACTTTCATTTATGCCAAGACTCTGTCCCAATTCTATTTCAACACTGGTGACGCAGGTGCAAGTACCCGCGTGAATTCTCCTCGAGGCGCAGGTGGCGCAACCTCCCGGGCAGATTCTCCCGCCCTTGCCCGGCTCAGTGGGGTGAGTCCTATACCGCCACCTGGCACGGACGCAGTGCCCATGACCGCCTGTGATGGCACGGCCACCTCCTGCCCCTCTGGCCCTGCTGATGCGGCTACTAGCGCGGGACACAAGGGAAATGTCTCCTCACCACACATGTGCGCGCTGACGCACCTCTAGACGATGTCCTGGGGCCTGTCTTTGCTGGCACTGATCCCACAGGAGATCTCAAGGGCTCCACTAAGGATTCTGATCCTGCACTGCCTGCTACTTCCTCATCCGGTGCAGCAGCTATCCCTGTATTCGATAATGCGGCCGCTCCGCGCCACAACATGATCACGCGGCTCAAGAATAATATTCGTGTCACGTTGGTGCGCACCGACATCACGATTCCTTATGGCCTACACTGCTCCCGAGAACTAACCAGCCTTGCTGAGGCTTTGGAGGATTCTCAGTGGAAATGTGCCATGGACGACGAATTTTTGCATTTCAGAATGATACTTGATCTATTATTCCCCTGCCAAAGGTTAGAATGTGATTGACTACAAGTGGGTCTACAAGATTAAAGTGGGTCTCAATTATTGGGTCAACATGTCTCTAAAAATATTGTATATCAATTAAAAATAATGCTTAAGGAAGCATTGCAACAAAAGAATGAAAAATCAAACGTTTGTACCTTTGGTTATATATTTTGGATAATCATCTAACATTAGAATTTGCAGATGCATGTTCGATCATTCTTAGCTTTCATCCAACAATTATTAGCTCAACTGCATACTAATTACCACTACTATAAAAAAGGTCATCCGCTATAACGTATCACTGACGGGCCGAGAAAAGCCCGTCAGGCTTCTCACATATCACTGACGGGCACACAGACAGAAGTCAGTAGTGACTCTACAAGATGCTCCGTTTGGAGTCATCTCTGACGGGCAAGACGATTGACCGTCAGTAATGACATCAGCGAAAACACCAGATTTGACAGGAAATACATCACTGACGGGCCGAAGAAAGACCGGTCATATATGTAAACTGTCATCTCTGACGGTCACTTAAAAGAACCCGTCAGTGATGTAAAGTCGACTTATCATTGACGGTCCCTAGTAGTACCCGTCAGAGGTAATCTATGACGGGCACTCTTCTCGCCCGTTTGTGGTGACTTGGCCCATTAAATTGACTTGGTCACCACTGACGGATCTTTTTGTCCTGCCCGTCAGTGAGTTCTATTTCCATTTCAGTGACGGGCCATGATGCACCGCCTGTCAGTTGTCATTGTTCCTTCAGATTGATCTTGCACTCATCGTTGACGGTTCATTTTACATGGCCCGTCAGTGGTGACTCCTACCTATATAAAATCCAGCCCAAGCTCTAAACAGTTTCTGTGCCCGCGCGTCCCCAGGACCAGCTGCGTGCGCCGCCGTCGCCAGCTGAACTGCTGCGGCCTTCTTCTCTCCCGAAGGCCCTCTTCTCTCCAGCCCTCTTGATCCCTCTCTCAAAAACTGCTAGCTCCTTAATTAATTCCTTCTCTCCTCCCCCCTCTCAAAAGGCCATTTTTTCTCCTCCCCCAGTCCCCATCCCTCTCTCAAAGACCCCTACCTCATCGTCAATATCTCTCTCCCCGAAGGCCCATGATATCCGTCGCTCCTACCTCCTCTTTGAACATCTAACATGGTAATTACTTTATTTTATTGGACGTGAGAGAAGAAATGGCTAATTTAATATATTATTAATTTTATGAAATTATTTTTATTTTGCCATAGGGATCGATGATAGAAATTGGATGTATGGTGATCGTGCCACACAGAGTTTCTTCACCGCTTTGAACGAGTTTCTTCGAGTCGCTCAAGAGGATATGGTGATTAAGGGAAAAGCAAAGATGTGTTGTCCATGTCGTAAATGTAGTAACACGCAAATATTATCGACGACGGGGGAGTTGCAACTACATTTGCTGACGAAGGGTTTCATGGAAGGCTATACACGCTGGATATGTCACGGTGAAGAAAAAGAAGTTGCAAACCCGGCAGAAGCGGTTTACCTCGTTGAGGATGAGCACGGCGTAGCTATCGAGGAAGAAGCTAATTCAAAATCTTCGGAGGATAGCATGGGGAATTTGGGTGACATGTTGCGTGATATGGAAGAGATGACTGCGAACCCGGAGAATGAAATAGAGTTCACAAAGTTTGTAAGATTGTTGGAAGACGCGAGAGTACCGTTATTTGTTGGATGTAAACTCGAGCATACGCAGTTGTCCGTCTCGTTAGAACTTTGAAAACTAAAGGCAGCCTACAACTGGCCGGACACAAGTTTCATAAAATTATTAGAACTCCTTTCTAACGTTCTCCCAGAGGGGAACGTCTTGCCTACAAGCACTTACAGGGCGAAGAAGGTTATATGCCCTCTCGGATTGGACGTTAAAAAATTCCATGCGTGTCCAAACGACTGCATCTTGTACCGCAAAGAGTACGTAGACTTACAAAGATGTCCGGTGTGCAAGACATCCCGGTACAAGCGTATTGCAAACCAGCTCGATTGTGACGAGGACGACGATGAAGTGAAGGGCCCCCTGCGAAGGTTTGCTGGTATCTTCCTGTTCTTCCCCGTTTGAAGCAGTTTTTGCCAACAAGAAAGATGCAAAACGAATGTGTCGGCATAAGGAGGGTCGAATTGAAGATGGAATCCTGAGGCACCCTGTCGATGCATGCCAATGGAGGGCAGTGGACGATGCATTTCCTGATTTCGGGGAGGAGGCGAGAAACATAAGGTTTGGGATGAGTACAGACGGGATCAATCCATTCGGCAACATGAGTAGCAGACACAGCACATGGCCAGTCCTTCTATGGATGTACAACCTTCCTCCATGGCTGTCGATGAAGCGCAAATATATACACCTCTCCGTACTCATCCAAGGGCCGAAGCAACCTGGAAACAATATTGATGTGTACATGCAGCCAATGAAGGAGGAACTAGAGACACTCTGGCACCAGGGGGCTGAGGTTTGGGACGCTGATAAAGTAGAGTATTTCCAGCTACGAGCTATGTTGTTCACTACAGTCAATGACTATCCAGCGCTTGGAAACTCGTCCGGCCAGAGTGTGAAAGGATACGAAGCTTGTGTCTCGTGCCAAGAAGAGACAGTGAGTTTATTCTTATAGAACTCGAGAAAAATCGTGTACATGGGTCACCGAAGGTGGCTGGCCAAAAAGATCCATGGAGGCAGTGCCCAATTAAGTTTAACGGAGAAGTGAAAAATCGTTCGAAGCCGGTGGAGAAGACCGGTGCACAGATATACGAGATTATCAAGGATATTGAGATTGTACCCAGAAAGACACAAGAGCTAAGACCGGGCATCTGGAAGAGGAAGTCAGTATTTTGGGACCTGTCTTACTGGCAAGTTCTACACACCCGTCACAGTATTGATGTCACGCATGTCGAGAAAAATGTGTGCAACAGTTTGGTTGGTATTTTGCTGAACATTCCAGACAAGACAAAAGATGGTGTCAAGGCATGGCTTGACATGGAATAGATGGGCGTCAGACCAGAGCTGTGGTCCAAATAGATAACGTTAAAGATAAAAAAGGGTGATTTGAGAGTCAAGACGCGCCTACCTCCCGCCTGTTACACTCTGAGCAAAGCAGAGAAGAAGAGATTGTGCGAATGTCTTGCTGGGGTGAAAGTTCCTTCTGGATATTCGGCAAACATAAAGAATTGTATCGATGAAGGACTTGAAATTAATTGGTATGAAGTCTCATGATTGTCATGTGATGATGACACAGATCCTACCCGTTGCACTTAGAGGCCTAATGGAGCCAGGAGTCCGCAAGACTGTCACTAACCTTTGTAGCTTTTTCAACATGATCTCTCAGAAGTCAATTAGCCCAGATCGCCTTCAGAAACTTAAGCAAGAGATCGTCGTGACCATATGCGAACTAGAGATGTACTTCCCTCCTATATTCTTCGATATCATGGTACATCTCATGATACATATCGTTCCGGAGATACTGAGCCTAGACCCCGTGTTCCTACACAGCATGTACCCTTTCGAAAGATACATGGGCATTCTGAAGCGCTACGTTCGTAACAGATATCGGCCTGAAGGAAGCATCATCCAAGGCTATGCTGCTGAAGAGTGCGTCGAGTTCTGCACAGATTACATGGCTGAACATCGACCTATAGGTGTGCCAAGTTCGCGGCACTCGGGTAGACTCATTGGTGTCGGCACACTCGGAAGAAGACAGTACGATCCTTTACGTATCGATCGATCAACTGACTTCCATAGAGCACATTTCGTGGTCTTGCAACACCTGTCAGTGGTTGGGCCTTATATAGAGATGCACCAGCAACTGTTGCGCAAAGAAAACCCCAATAGAGGACCTTTTTGGATCACAAGGACGCAGAACGTGCAATTTGGCTGTTGGCTAAAGGACTACTGGTACGGAAGGGAACCGACAAGTGAAGAAGAAATAATCGTCAAATGGTTGGCAAGAGAACCCATGACAAACATCGTGACATGGCAAGGGTATGATATCAACGGATACACATTCTATACGAAGGCTCAAGACCGGAAAAGCACATACCAAAACTCCCGGGGTGACAATAGAAGCTAAAAATAGTATTCATGGCCCGAAATGTAGGTACTACGGCATCATCAAAGAGATTTGGGAACTTGACTACACCGTGACCAAGGTCCCGGTGTTTCGTTGCCGATGGGTGCACCTGAAGGACGTCCATGTCGAAGATCAGAACTTCACCACGGTGAATCTTCGGAGTGTCGGGTCCAAAGAAGAACCATTTATATTGGCTAAACAGGTTGCGCAAGTGTTCTACGTACTGGATCCATCTAATAAGAAGCGCCATGTTGTAAGAAAAGGACAAAAGGAGTATCGTTGGAGTGGATGTGGTAGTCGATGAAGATGACTACGACCAATTTGATGAACCGGATACCGAAGATGAAGATGAGAGGACAAACAAAAAGATCAAACGTCATACTGATAACAATGCCAAGCCGTACGTACGTACTGATCATAACGAAGGACTGACATATCAAGGGAAGAAGCTAGTCGATGACGATGACGAGAACGACGAAACTTAATATAAGTGTTGTCATTTATGTGATATAGATATGTAAATATATATGTGTAATATAAGTGTTGTCATTTATGTGATATAGATATGTAAATATATATGTGTAATATAAGTATTGTCATTTATGTGATATAGATATGCAATTTTTATTATGCATAATTAGTCGGTTCCAGTCTGTCATTGCAACTAAACCAATAGAACTTTCAAACTGGTCATGACATCCAAGACCTTATTTATTCAAGGAAAAATTGAGCCACCAAGCGCAAACCGTCCTAATGTCACTACTAATCCCCTACCCACTCATGCTGTACTTCCTCCTGCCATATAAACATGATCCTCAAGTTCATATGCTCTGGTGGGATGATTTCAACGAAAAATTCCCAAAGCCCAGCAAGAGATCAATCCTTACCCTTGCCCATATTCTGGAATTAACACTAAGATGATGTCACACTGACGGGCACAAGAGGTGACCGTCAATGATAACTAACAGTGACGGGTGAAAAGTCTTTCCCAGTCAGTGATGACTGTTAACACTGACGGGCACATATGTGTTGACCGTCAGTGTTAACTAAGGGTGGAGTAGAGTACGTGTGTTGTCCGGAGATGATGGTGGCATGGTGTGAGTCGGTCGATCTGTTGCCACTGGCTAGTGCCTTTCACTTCGATAAACTTAGAAGAGAAGACCTCCAGCCTATGGTAGATAAAATTCTAAAGAGAATGAGAGGGAAACTGCTTTTAAGGAATATTTTCTCAAGTATTTAAAAGAGGGAGATATAGGTTTGTATACTTTTGGGAAGAGACAAACATAGGAAAAGGAATAGGATGGAATAAAGAGAGGGAAGGATGCGAGATTTGGTCACATTAGCATGTGACTAGGGTTTATTTAGGAAGAACCCAAATAAAATCACAAGAACAATTAGTTCAAATAAAAAATACAATAAGAATCCAAAACTTTTAATAAATCCTAATTTCCATAGTGCACAATGTTCTTATTTAATTCTAGTTAATATATTTACATAAAAAAGAGGCTCTGGTCCGTTCAAGCCTGGGGACGAGGTCGAGCCGAAGTTGTACCGCCACAAAAGGCCAACGCAAACCAAGAACGGGGAACAAGTTGCCGACGCAGACCTTAGTCATCACGGGGGGTTGACCCCGACACAGGCGCACCATGTGAACCACGAGCTCGGCGTCGAAGTTCAACAACACCTGTGGGATGCTCGTACGGGAGAACATCCCGATCACTACTACTCCCGAATGGAATCAGGTGCCCCGATCAGAGATAGATGCCCTGTTGACCTCGTTGTTTAACCTGTTCGAGGTCCTGGAGCACCTTAAGGAGACGGTGAAGCACCACGCGAAGATCACGATGTGTAATGCTCACAAGAACTGGAGACACACTGCGACCAAGGAGTACGTGATGAAAAATCGTCATCTGGGAAGAAAGTGGTCGAAAGTAACTGATTAGCAGTGGGACCAATTCGTCGCCTCGAGGAGCACTGACGAGTTCAAGGCCAAGAGTGAGAAGAACAAGGAGCTGCGCATGAGGAATAAATTCAACCACAAAGTTGTTGGTAGGCGCGGTTACACCGGGATAAAGAGTAAATGGGAATGAGAAGATGTTGCACTACGAGCGGCTGGGAAACCAGTTCCGTTCGAGGAAATATCGAGCCTCGCGCCAGAAACTGGCGAGGGGTCACACGAAAGTGAACCCGACGACGGGGGATGTGACGTTCCCCACGAGGAGGTCCAGGCAGTGTCCAATCGATTGGTACTAACTCGACCTATCCTGTCAATCCATCGTAACTAATTTGTTTCCTAAACGCTCGATAGTGAAACATGATACGTCTCTATTGCAGATACAGTTGAGCCAGCAGGAATCCTCTCAAGATTCCGTACATTCAGAGAGGTGGCAAACACTCTATCGGTTGCTCTGGGAAACCTAGAGAAACCGGGCGTATACGTAGGTGTTGGCGTAGCCGCTACATGGGATAGAATCTTTCCCAAATCACCTGATGCCGCCCGCCGAAGGAAGAGGAGCAGGCACGATGCTTTAATGGAAGCGATGATGGAGAAGGCGAGAGAGGCGGCGAGATAGGAGATCAGCGAGGATTCCTGAGATGGTCGGAAAAGGCGGCACGAGAGGCGGCAAGACAGGAGTTCGCAAGGTTATATGGGGATCTGCCACCCACAGCATCGTGCGCCGAACGTTCCTGGAGGAGCAGTTGCACCTCTACCAACGCGGCCACCTCCGATGGGGTAGCTACATCATATCCGTGCGACAACTTAAATGTAAGTTCATGGTACTTAGTAGAATCTTTTCGTACACATCCTATATTTCAAACACTACCCTAATGGCTGAGAACCAACCTTTAACTGTTTCACAGGTGCAGGTGCCCACGAAATGCCGATTGGTTTATCCTGTGCCGGGCGCCAATGTTATCATCGCACACGGCCTACTGATGCCAGCTTCTTCGGGGGCCCTGACGCACCATCAGATTACATCGCCGGACATGGTGAAGGTACAGGTGGATAAGGTAGTTGCGGAGTTCAGTGCCATGACTGTCCCTGTACCTCCTGAAGAGGATGCCACCACGCTAGGACAATGCTTGATGACCTTCATCCAGTAGCCGAAGGCTCAAGTGATTGTAGAAGGGGCCTCGACTCGTGCATCTCCGGCTAGCGCCCTCTCCATCAACCCGGATATCTCCTTTGGCCTTGAGCCAAACACATCTGTCATTCGACCGGAGAGATGAAGACTCGATGCCATCCCATGAGGTACCGGTGGCACGTGACACCATTATGGAAGTTGAGCCGGCACTTGTCAACGCACCCGAACCGCTGAGAAAAGAAAGACGCCCCAAGCATAGGCAGGACCCGAAGAATGCCCTACCGCCAGCGAAGCCCGTCAGTGCGCAAGGTGCCGCGAAGACTTTATCTCCAGGCACACTTCACGGAGCTATGAAGGAGGCATTTGCTGGCCCTACGCCTAAAGAAAACATAATACATACGGAGAGTGATCCAAGTGCGGCCCAAAAAGCTCCAAAGAAAAGGAACACCAAATGGGGCGGCACAGCAAAGAGGTTAGCAAAACAAGATAGCGCCGCTAAGTCCCTATCCTACGCGTCAACTCCTGAAGTACGACAGAAAGCAAGGGCAACATTCCTGGCCAGCCGCTCCTCCCGGACGATGAAATACAAACTTTGGGAGCCGAGGCAAAACTGTTGCATGACATGATTGTGCTACATTCGAGTCAACCGGATCGATTTGTATCCTTCATCAAACTCGAAGTGCCAGAAAGTTACCACTTTTATCGAGAGTTTGACAGTCCTACATTCAACGTCGACTTTGAAGCCGTCTAGAGGATATATAACCTGAAGAGACTAGACATCATGCTAATGAGGGTCTGGACACTCTAGCAATCTAAGAGGCTAGGCGTAACAAAGCGAGCATTGGGTTCATCGATCTGTGCATCTTGCATGACCGCCAAATCGATGAAACATTTGAGTCAGTCGTTGATTTCATCTCCCAGGCATGGCTCGTGCAAAGGGACAGTGAAATGCTAATTTTGCCGTATAACCCTCCGTGAGTTCTTACTAATTGTGTCAATTTTTTCTTCGAGCACTTAATTAAATAGCTGCGTGTGTTTACATGCATCTCATCTGGTCTATGCAGCGACCATTGGGTCCTTCTCGTGATAGTCGTACCTTGGAACGAGGTATTTTACCTTGATTCTCTCAGGCGTCGAGAAGGACTACCCCCTAGGGACTTCTCCAAGATTCGGCGGTGCGTTGACGAGGCGTACGCCAAATTTAGGGCAATGAGAGGGACGACGCGCTGGAAAAAGTCAAATCCAAGGTTCAGCCACGCGTTTGACTTCCCGTGCAGGCAGCAGCCGGCGAATAGCGTGACATGTGGGTTTTATGTGTGCGCGCACATGGACGCGATGGTCCTTCACTACAACCCACTCTCCAGTGAAAAAGACTTCAAGGACTACCTGGCTCTCGACTACGACTACTTACGAGATCAATGCCACATGAGAGATGTGTTTGCATACTTCTTGAACCAATATGTCGTCCGGCCAGGTGGTAAATTTTACGCCGGCGTAGAGCTGCCCCCCACCAGTGGAAAATGTTGATTCGTTGATAACTTAGTTCATATTTGTAAACTCTGCCCCCCACCTCTTCAATGCAACATGAATTTCATTTCGATTTGTAACTCTGTTCTCTTTAATGCCGCATGAGAGATGTGTCTGCATTTCGATTTGTGAATTTCATATATTTGTGAATGTGTTGTAAATGTGGTTTCTGATTTGTGATGCTATGTGATGTTGTTATTTCAATTATTTGTGATATTTTCTGCCTGTGCCTCGCAGCTGGGGCTGCTGAGAGGCTGTGTAGCTAGGGCTACACAGCTGGGAATTTTTCAGAGGGCATGGCTAGCAAATCCTGAGGCTAGCCAGCAAACTAGGTTTATGCAGGAACCAGGATAGGATCATCACTGACGGACGCTAGTAAAAAAAGTCAGTAATGACAATTATCACTGACGGGCTATTTTAAGTGAACCATCAAAGGAAAAACTCATCACTGACGGCTGCTAAAAGAGAACCGTCAAAGGTAACATACATCACTGACGGGCCTTGTAAATTTGCCCGTCAGTGATAATTTACAACTGTGACGGGTGGAAAGTCATGCGTCACAAGTAACAACCCTCACTGACGGGCGACTGCTTTTGCCCGTCAGTTATGATTTCGTTCGGTCCTTTCCAGCACTCATCTCTGACGGTCTATGACCAGTAGCCGTCAAAGATAGATCTCATGACTGACGGTCGACTAGACATCACCCGTCAGATATGTTTGCACGTGCGGTCCTCTCTACAGCCATCTCTGATGGGCGGATATTTCACGCCGGTCAAAGATAATGTGGTATCTCTGACGGGCCGGGTACCCGTCAGTAGTAACTTGTGTTATCACTGACGTTTGGTTGCTGACGGGCAGACCACCCATCACAAATAGGAATGTGTGCCCGTCAATGATAACCTTTTCTGTACTAGTGTACTGAATGATTTGAAAATTATTTGTGACTAATAATTGGTAAATTGTATTGTTGATCGTTAAACCATCGGTGCAAGGCTTTAGAAAAGTGTCTATTAACACAAAATCAGGGAAGGTTATCCGATGCAAGGAGAATTTTAAAAAATAAGACTAGGGATTGGATGTTCGAGACATTGGATTAGATATCTGTGAAAACTTTACTGCTATATGATGGGAACATTTTATTAAAACGTACGCAACAAATTTTTTGAACCAATATAACATAATATTTTCATGTAACAAATATTGTGTGATAGAAGTAATTTTTTTGTGCGACAGAATTATGTTTCATGCAATCAAATTTGTCCTACGAAAACAAAAATTAGGCTATAAATGTATAACATTTTTCACTAAGAAAGTATTCTAAATTTGTGTTCGGTGGTAACACGCGAGACTATTGTCTTTGTAATTGTAACCCTTCCATGTATATCTAGTTATGGATAACTATAGGTGGGATTGGACACTTAGGGCAGTCCTAATAGCTGTATCTAGACTACAACTAAGCGAAATGCTAACGTGGAAGTCTAATTAAGGAAGAAAGATAGAGATACCATATCTTAAATTTCGATATGACTCTTATCTTTTTTTTCTAAACCCAAGGCAAGCTATGTTTTCTCTGCCATAAAACATATTAAATGACAGATTATTTAGACACAACACTAAAATACAAGCCATCTAAAAATTATATTTAAACATATATTTAGTGCATTTGACATGGTTTAACATATACTAAATGCTAAAAGGGCTACAACAACAAACATTGATTATACAACGGGGGCCGTTTATGACCAATGTAAATAATACGTAATTAAGGCTATTTACGTTGCAGCACACTTTCACGTACTTCTTCCATTCACAAATATAAAATATGTACGAAATTTAAGATTTAAATTTGATCAATAATTAAACTAATAATATTAAATTGTATGACACAAAAGAGGAAGTATATCTACTCAACACTAGTACAGAAATCGATATCCGAGGCGGTTAAAATAGCACATCCGAGGCGGTTATAGCACCCGCCTCGACGGAGTGGTTGCGGATATGGGGGCATCCATCGGAGGCGGTTTTTCAACCGCCTCGGATATCAGATATCCGAGGCGGTTGAAAAATTGAAACCGCCTCGGAAATCAGATATCCGAGGCGGTTGAAAAATTGAAACCGCCTCGGATATCTAATATCCGAGGCGGTTGAAAAATTGCAACCGCCTCGGATATCAGTTATCCGAGGCGGTTGCAATTTTTCAACCGCCTCGGATATCAGTTATCCGAGGCGGTTGCAATTTTTCAACCGCCTCGGATAACATACCAGGCGTTTAAAAAAAGACCCTACCCGGCACTCCCGGGTAAGGTTTCGTTATCCCTTTAATCCAACAAAAAGTATGCACGAAAATTATTGATTGGTTCGTTCATTCATCTCATCTGTGTATGATGCAATCAAGATCAGTGCTTTCCTTCCTAGAATTAATCTTGTCTCGTCCCTTGCACTACATCATTTGTTTTGTTCTTCATTCCCCTATACTGAGAACCAAAATCAAAGTGCCGTCCATTTCTAACTACACTACAGTATGTGGTTTTGAGTACTAATAATCAAGTTCTAACCACGATAGTCTGCATCTCCTGACAAAGCATCAATTAATCAAGCCGAAGCAAATCGATTCTTCTACGTGCGGGCCGGGCCAGTTCATCTCGTCGATCGCTGGTCCTGCCTGCCTGCTCCTGCAATCGTCACCGCGCCGCCGTCGTCGTCGTGGCCGTGCTGCAGTCGCGAGGCGCCTGATGATCTTGTTGTTGCTGGGTGGCGCAGCTGCTGGGACCGCCGCTTCACGCACCACGACAGCACCACCAGCATCACCCCCGAAGTAAGAACGCCCTGCACATAATTCAGATTCATGTTATCAATCTCCACTGCCACGCACGCATGGCATACGTGCAGAGAGAGATGGGCCGGAGTGAGTACGCACGGAGTAGAGGACGGCTAGGAGCCTGATATCGAAGGCGAGGCGCCACTGCATATATAGGACATTATGGGAAGAATTATGGGAAGAGAAGAGCCTCCTTGTGATGGGAATGGTGAGAAGAGAAGGAAGGTTGAAGGGAGGAGAGGAGAGTAGAGTGGAAGGGAAAAATATATAGTCCTCTGTCACAGGCGCGGAGGGAAAAAATTCGGGTTTTGAAATTTCGGAGTTGGCGGGATTCTGAAATTTTGGGTTTGAACACATCCGAGGCGGTTGTAAATATATAACCGCCTCGGATATGCACCTTATCCGAGGTGGTTGGATATTTACAACCGCCTCGGATATAATTCGAGGCGGTTGGATATTTACAACCGTCTCGGATGACTTTGTTATCCGAGGCAGTTGGGTATTTACAACCGCCTCGGATATAATCGAGGCGGTTGGATATTTACAACCGCCTCGGATGACTTTGTTATCCGAGGCGGTTCCTTCCGAAATCCTTATCCGAGGCGGTTGAATATTTATAACCGCCTCGGATATCAGTTATTGGAGGCGTTTTTGTCTAACCGCCTCGGATATGGCGCCTCGGATAGACGATTCTGTACTAGTGCAAGAATCACACGCGTGAAATATAACATACTAATTTGCTAATCACAAAGGACATAAGAGCTCTGGGAGCTACCGTCCTGTGCGATACATACACGTATACCGCCAGGAGTAACCAAGAATGAGTATCTCTACATGGACTCAAAGCTCAAGTGATATAACACCTAACATAGAATCATAAATCGAAATCGTCACCTTATATATTTCCTACACGTAAACCAAATTAGTAGAACCAACCACGTAGTCATTTCGTCACACTTTTTCTTTACTATGCGGTGAAAAATTCCGTACAAATTTAAAAATGTTTAGCAGAATTTGACAATTCATGATCGGTAATATATCCAGCCATCGCTTTACTTTCCTCCCTACCATCAGCACGAAAAATTGACAGCGGTAACCAGAGGAAGAGGAGCGGTAACCAATAGATCAATGAGTGAAGAGTTGGTGAAGGCATAGCATCACCACCTGTTACAAAAAAAAAGAACAAATGTGTGTTTACTTTATGCTCCCAACTCACGCTATCGCCAAATATTTGACTATTGCTTGGTGTATTACCAAAATTTAGTTGTCTATGAATTCTGTGTCATCCTCTTCACAAATTGTTGTCAAAATTTTGGCCAACCATGAGTAAAGGAATCATCTCCTAAAAGATTGGCAAGCCAATATTTGGCATGGCAGATATGGACAAGAACCCAACATGCCTCAAGAGACTAACGACAGGTCACATGAATCCAGGGGGCGCATCCGGCCGTACACGTGTCACGTGGTGCCTCAGGACGTCGAGAACTTTATCAACGTGCGCGCCCTACGCCTACCACGCCTTATCCTCTTCCACCCCACTGACACGTGGGACCCACACCGTGCCGACCCCACCTGTGAGTAAAATCACCTGTGTACCTGTTAGTACGTGTGAGAGGTGCTCCGCCGGAGCGCCATGGTGCACGACACCGGCCGGCGTGTGAGCATGTCAGCGTCCGCCGTGCCCGGCGAGAGGAAGTCGGCGAATCGAGCCCGTGCTTCCTGCGCTGGCTTTTCTTTGGTCCAAGCACCCAACTGCGAGTGCATGGAGCATGTACTGGGCTTGATATCTATAGGTCCGTCTTGTGGCCAATGTAAGAAGGTTTTTAAGTTTTGTTTTGTTTTTTTGCAGCATTTTTCTTCCACTGTAACGTGCATGAACTTCTCAAAAAAGTGTAACGTGCATGAATTTTCCTCCCATAACCTTTTTTTTATTTTTGTGAGAGAAGTAATCCATTCAATTGAATGACTCGAGTTTAACTAGATTCCACTCTACAATTTACTATACAGGAATATTCAGTACCATTTTGAAAGGAGAAATATCCAGTGAGAAAACACAGTCCATTAAGTGGAGCATGTAGTTTTCGTGAAACTAGTCCTTCTATTTGTAAATAGTTGTTGTTTTTAGATATTGACAGTGGTTTTAATATATATCTTTGAACATTACTTTATATAAATAAATATATATATATATGTTAGCAAAAGAATATAAAAGTTTGTATTTCAAAAATATTTTTATGATAAATCTAATGATTCTACTTTCACCTCACTATTTTTAATATTTTTTATTCTGCTAGTAATCAATGTTAGAAAAGTTTGATTGCACACTTTTTAAAATATAAACTATTTCTCAATAGATCGATGATGTAGTATTTTAGAATACATATTACTACACATTATCATCATGTCATATAAATAAATATATATATATATATATATATATCCGCCACATATATATTTTTATCCTTGTGAGTTATGAATACATATTACTAGTATGAAATATGTAATATGTATAATGTACAATTATTTTCCTATACAGAATCCACGTATATGGAATGCAGGATCCCTTTGAGTGCATGCGGAGAGGTGTAAGCACTACTACAGAATGGTCTATTC